>JASANG010001377.1:0-244291 GCA_030248215.1 Enoplolaimus lenunculus | reverse complement strand
AAGCTAGTGCAAACAGAACCGTACATGCGGAACATCTGCATCAGGTCTTAAAGCAGACTTCAGGCTTATGGATTAAAACTAAAAAGCGGATAAATGTGAGTTCTATTGCACTAAAACCACGTTTATTGGCATTGAAATGTCCCAGAACGGATTTCAACCAATCCGTGCGAAGGTAGATGCAATAGCAAGGATGGAGAAGCCAACAAACATTAAGGGGTTAAAGCGTTTTCTCGGTATGGCCGGGTTTTATCACCGGTTCATTCCGAGGTTCTCCGAGATTGCAGCGCCGTTAACGGACCTTACTCGCAAACCTAAAGTTAGGTCAAATACTGATATGAAGTGGTCAGAAGTCGAAGACCGAGCTTTTGCAAACATGAAACAGGCGCTCAAAAATAGTGTTCGACTTGCATTTCACAGTGTTGCGGGGGAAAATTGAGCTCACAACAGACGCATCGGTCATAGCAGCGGGTGCAGTTCTTCACCAAAAAGCAGGTAAAGCCGCTGAGCCAATAGCCTATTTCTCTAAAAAATTTACTTTTAACGAGACAAAAAAATCGGCTTTTGACCGTGAACTTTTAGCCATTTATTTGGCGCTCAAACATTTTAGTTGGTTACTGGGGCATTCATTTGTGGTTAAAACGGACCATAAACCTTTGGTCAACGCCCTTCAAATGCGTAACCCGTCGCCACAACAGTCGAGATGGCTATCTTTTATTTCCGAATTTAATTGCACCATACAGCATCTATCGGGTTCGGATAATATCGTTGCAGATACTTTGTCTCGCAGTATTTCCTGATTCGTGGTAATACCGACACAGAATTAGCAAAACGCACAAGAACCTGACAAAGGGTTAGGTGAATTTTTCAAGGCTACCAGCCTTCCATTGAAAATCCAGATAGAGTTGGAAATGTTGAAATCGTATGCGACGGTAATGAAGAGCTTGCGACTATTTTTAACATGCTGCGGCGCCAAGTATTTGATCAATACCAATTTAGCTCATGGAGGAGCAAGGGCAAACTTTAAGGAGCATTGCTGAAAAAATCCAGATGGCCTGGCATGAAAATAAAGACGTCAAATGGGTTAAATCCTGCCAGCGGTGCCACCGGTCGAAAATTGTAAGACACACAATATCTCCGGTAGGAGGAACACCAACATCAGCTAGGTTACATACAATACATATTGATTTGGTGGGACCCCTTTCCCCCGTCTAAGGGATACACACATCTTCTTACTATAATCGATCGTTTTACAAAATAGGTATGGAAAAGTAATCCCTCTTAAAGACATTTCTGCAAGCTCGGTCGCTTCAGCCCTAATGCATGGTTGGGTAAGCCGTTTCCGGTGTTCCTCGTACAATTAATATTGATCGGGGATCGCAACTGAATCCGCTGCTTGGGGTGAACTTATGCAGCAGCTAGGTATCGTTAGAAAACGTACTACTGCTTATCACCCCGCTTGCAATGGGAGCGGTAAGAAGGTTGCATAAAGTTTTGAAAAATTCTTTAAGGGCACAGTGTGATAACACAAACTGGTTTGACCAGAAACCGCTTGTATTGCTGTGGATCAAAATACTTGGAGTACACTACAGAGGTTCTAGCCAGCCCAATATCTATATGGCACATCGCTAGGCTCAAGCTCCCTTGCCAAATTTTCATGAACGAAAAACCTGAATTCTGCGACCCTACAACACAGTTTGTTAAAACTTTCTTGAAGGAGGTTAAAAAATTTCAAGCACCTTTGGGACAACACAAGGTTCAGCATTTTTTGCCTAAAGAGCTTGCCAAATTCGAATTCATGTTTGGTTATTTTCGGCTATGGCTCCAAAATCATCTCTACATTCGCGGTACAAAGGCCCCCTACAAAATTTTTGAAAGAGCAAAGAAAACGTTAACAATCAGAAATAGGGAAAAGAACGCAGAATCTCAATGTGACCGCTGAAAACCAGACATTTCTCAAGGCAGGCTCTGAAAAAGTCATCCCGGCAAGATTTCAACCTTTAAACCTAAAGAGGGGCTGCAGCTCTCTCTGCTACTCGCGGGATTTCAAAAGTTCTGAACTCCAACGACTAAAGAAAACCGGAACATAAAAGGTCACACAACAGGAACGGTAGAACCCTCTGGCGATCATTGAAAGGTTTCCAGCTCTTGGCCTGCTCTGATACTTGACCTGGCATGACTGGCCGCTGGAGTCTGTAAAGCGGTTGAAAAATTCTGTTCCCGCTAAGTTCTTCATACCAATAGAGTTGCTTTCGTTTGCAGGACGGGATTTTCAGAATTTGTGCACTGTCGGCGGTCCAAACATTACGGTTTCAATAGAGCTTCCGAGTTAGCGGAAAATTTTTTGACATCAAGAGACTTGGGAAAAGAGATAACTACAGTCGTCCAAAAAAGCAAACCCGTTCATAATTAAAAAAGTAACTTTTAATGTACCTTCAAGTGGTCAACGTTAATTCTGGTCACAATGGCCGGGATCGTTCCACTACCGCCAGGGGGGGTAGTGTAAGGGAACCGGTCTCGTTTTGTATTATGTAAATTGCAAATGGTGCTTAAAATGAAATATGCAAATAAGTTAATGGGTATATAAGCAGTTTCAAGACTCGAAAGGGGTGGTATTTTTATTGTTGATATTTTGTGTTGGTGTTACGGAAAGTAAAGGTTCTGTTTGCATTAATATGTTATGGTTTACGTTTGGTAGTGCGGCTGATGGTCGTTGTTGGTATTCCCAAGCTCTAGTGAATATTGTACGATACTTGGAGCGGCTGACAATACATATATATATATATACTTAGGTTTAAAAGCGGTTCTTGTTTAACAAATCTAACCGGAAGCAGTGGAGCATCCAAGACGAACAGTGGTGGATGTCATTCTCCATTGAAAATTTCACTATACAAATGGTTCCTGAAGCTCACAATGTGTTTTCTACTTCGCTAGCCAAACAGTTGAAAAATAGTGAAAAAACAATCTCTGAGAGTACGCGTGAACCTGTGAACACTACCATCAATTGATTTATTTTAATCATATTTATTTCTGATATATGCAATACAGTTTAGGACACTTTCTAATCGCACCGGTAGCAATATTGGGAATTCTGATCCTTTAATCTCATTGGTCGAATCAAAAAAGGGCACCATGGCTTAGTTCGGGCAGCAGGAAGTGAAACCAGTATGTTGTGCTAAAAATGATACTAAGCTTGCGTTGGTCTTGGGACTCATATGATTGGCGAGGTTTTTTCACTCATATATCGTTCTGCCTCTCCGCCAGAAATTTCGGCCAATGTATAGAATAATGCTATAACAGTAATACAAGCATATTCCTAAGTCTAAGCTTAAACCTAAGCCTAAGCGTAAGGATAAGCCACAATTAAAAGTCTAACCAAAAATTATTGTAAAGTTTAAGCTTACTCTATTGTATTCCCGATCCGACCACTTTTGGGCAAACGCTAGCTGGGGGGATAACCTAAAAGCCGAAATTTGTAGATCCTCCACCGCCCAGATCTGCCGCAAGCTTAGCACGACTCGTTATTCCGCACGAACTATAAAAATGCCGGTTGTTTGCTAGCTTCAAACACCAGGAACACGAGAGTTTCTGACACACCTGCTATATTTAGTATGAAGCACATAATGTGGTTTTTGCTGGAAATTCAAGGCTACTTAATGCCAGACGAAATTCCATTTATGTGAAAATTACATATAGCACACTGGTATATGTATATATGTATATATATATATATATTTTTGCTGATTAAATTAAAAAAATTAGACAAATATTGTACTGAACAATAAAATAGCAAGAAAGTAAACCTCCTGTACAATTTCTTCCACACTGGCATAGGCTTTGGCTCAGGCTAATAGAAATCGGAATAGACTTACCTAAGCCTCAAACTTTGTGTTTGTGTAAGCCTATGCTTGAGCCTTAATCGTAAACAACGGGCAGGGTACAACCGAATGTCTGCTGTCGGCTACGGTTCCGGCAGAAAATCGGCCTCCGGCTACGGTAGAATTTTTGCCGGAGGTTCTGGCAATTGCAGTAGTGAAATTTAGTTTTGGCCGCGCCGCCCCCCCCCGCCCTCGCTCCACCTGGCTCCGACAGTTTCGCTGCCTCCGGCTGGTCCGGTATTTTCCCTTCGTTTCCCCTGCACGAGAAGAAGATACAAGGATTTGCAAGCCTCACGAACCGAAAACAAAACAGTAATATAGCGTTAGTTGCACGGGCTTGCGACCCACGCTCGATCGTATTTTTCCTACGAAAACTTCCAAATCAAGCATTTCTTGAGCCAGCAAACTGACAGCTGAAAATGAATTGAACCAATGATCCGGTAGTGAACAAAACATAACGCTACGCTTCAGTGTTGAGCGACGGCCAATATTTCTTGGTGCCGTCCTGTTCAAATTCTCTACAGCCCCTATGTATTGTTACACAAAACTTTTAAGCCCTTTCAAATATTTGTAGGAACATTTGAGTATCACTACTCAGAATCAATCAACGCTAGTATACCTTAGCGTTTCAAAATATTTAGTTGAATTTATACATTTCAAACTCAATAGCTGACAATACTTTCCAGACCGGTACAACGAAACTTTAGCGCACAGTTCAAAAATATGTCTTATAATTCAAATATATACAAAGCTACGTTAGACTGCATTTGAGCGAGCTTCCTACATTGATTTTATACTCTAAATAACATAGCTAAACAAATATGCTTAAAATGATAGTAAATAATCGATAAACTTCAGTGAAAGAGAAATTGTACTCTTTAACTGAAGCTAATAATGAAGGTAAACGTTAAACTTGTATATGTACTTGATTTCGGATATGTACCGCTATTAAGAACGCCACCGTAGGGCCTGATAATCCCACCAAACGATGAAACAATGGATTACCGAAGTCAGCAATTTTTCACTAAAATTTGGACAAAATGAGAATTTTCGGAACGGTTTTTAGAGTTTTCGAAACATTCCTCTGCGCGATCGGAAAAAACGATAACAAAGTTTAAAGATACTGTAAAGTTTTACGCATTCCTTGAACAACTTAGAATAACGATTGCCGCGGCAGCGGTCCATGTAAAAACACGGGGCGGAACGTTTTTCTGTGGGACTGCAATAGAGCAAGCTTTAGACTAATTTTTTGCTTGACTTAGGCTTAGGCTCTATACGAATATGCTCATTCGTACGCTTAGGTTTTGGCTTACGCTTAGGCTTAGGAATATGCTTGTAATTCTGTTCCGCCCCTGTTCTTTACATTGCCCGCTGCAGCTATAAGTGATTTAAAATGCAGGCGAACAGCTTCTTGAAATCTTGAATATGTTGTACTGCGACATCCACCAGTGGCGTACCGAGAAATTTGGATTAAGGGGGCCGCATCGTGCCAGGTTCGTGCATTTTGTTTTCACCTAAAAATGAATTTTAGAACCCTTTAGCAGTGACCCATCTAGTTTTTTGGCGGGATATATGAGATTGGTCACTTTTTCCTACTCGTCTCTGAGACCAATTTTAGAGTCCTCTTTTAGGTTCCCTAAATTTTTAGCGGGATGGGTAACTGGACCAGACCGAATTGTCCGTTACGTTTAAACTATTTGAAGAAAATATCACGAGCGAAAGCTACACGCTAATACATTTTAATTCTAGTACAAAACTCGCGAGCAAAGCGAGCTTGAAGCTAGGCGTAATTGTTTTGTAAATAATGACACACGTACTGCTTCTGATTGGGCAGCCGTGCTTTTCCTCTCCCCCGCCCCCCTCTCGGTACATCCCTGACACCCACACAACTAGGAACGCCACGGTAGGGCCTGATAATCGCATCAAATCATAAACCAAAGGGCCCACGTATAGAACAGGGCCGGAACAGTAGTATAAGCATATTCCTAAGCGTAAGCCTAAGCGTATGAATGAGCCTATTCCTAAGCCTAAGCCTAAGCAAAAATATTAATCTAAAGTTTAAACTGACTCTATTATAACCCCTCCGCGAAACTATCCGGCCCTGTTCTACATGGGCCAAACAAAGGATACCAAAGTCATCAATTTTTCACCAAAACTAGGACAATGGTAGAATTTTCGGAACATCCTTTAGTATTTTTGCATCATCCTTGTAAGCGGTCGAAACAAACAATAACGGAATTTAACAATAACAGCACAGTTTTAAGCATTCCTTGAAAACCATAAAATAAGAATTGCCGCTATAGCTATAAATGATTTCAAATCAAAGCGAACAACTTCTTGTAGCCTTGAATTTGTAATTTAGTAAGAGAACAAAGACATCCACAGAAAGAAGCTAAACCTTCTTGCAATTTTGTTGCCAATAACAACGCTAGCTGCATCCCCCTGAGGTTCCTAAGTAATTTATATAAAGGTCCTGCATTGAGTAAAAAGTACGGTTTATTGTTGCGGCAGCATATATCAAAAGTTTTCTACTGCATCCAGCTTGCAAACCGCAACCCTGTGTTCTGGCACCGCCTGTGAAAGATTTTAAACGTTTAATTGGTGACTGATTTTATCCAACTGATATATACGAACGAAATGCGGAAATAAATAAACAATATAAATACTTTAAAAAATTTAAAAAGAAACAAAAAATAATCATAGAAAGTTTAAAAAATTTTTTAAAAATTAAAAGTATAAGAGAAAGTTTAAAAAATTAAAAAAATTAAAAAAATAAATAAAAATAATGAAAATAGAATGTTTTAAAAAATTAAAAATTAAAAAAACAGCATTAACGTCGTTGTTGTTGTTATTGCTAGTTGCTACCACTTTTATTCAGTGAAACTGTGTTTATTAAATACTGTTGAAAAGTCTGTCCATGTATACACAGCAAGTGCCCTCTTCAAAGTTCAAAGTGTATAATCGCGAGGGCATACAGGCGTTGGGTTGCGTTGTGTATAAAGTCTGCGTTGCATTTTATCGATTACTAATGCAAAGAACGAAGAAAACACTTGAAAGTGCAAAATCAAAATGAATACTGTACTCACTGAGTCAAAATATGAATTCCTCAAGCAAATGAATTTTTACGACAAGACCCCGAATGAAGCCAGGTTTAGGTTGAGCCAATGGCTGGCAAGCCAGCTGAGCCACAAGATAACTCGCACGAACTGAATTTAGATCCTGGGTGGACACGAACCGGTGTGGTGCAGGCACAACCGAGGGACTTCAGGGTCGTAGACAAATAGATCAGTGGCATAAGTAGTTTTTGTGAAAGATAGATCATTGAGTTATATACTATTTTAAACAGCTTTCGTCGCATCGTCTATGGATGGCCGCTTCCTCAAACCAAAGTACGGGCTCTTTAGAAGTGGCGATTCAAGGGTCTCGCAGGCGAAGTGCGCTAGAAACCAGACTCAATTTTAATACTAAATCTCAAAATAAGTTTAGTTTGATTGGATTCGGCGAGGTATTCGATACACAGAATCGTGCTTAAATTTGCACATGCGCTTTATACATGCAAAATGAATCGTGCGGTTCGTTATTACCTTTACTACGAGTGCCATATGTGGTGAAACAAAATTTCCCAAGCGAAGCGCTCCAAAAATCAGGCGACATTTTCTGGATTCAAAAACGTTTCAAAAACGTCTATTTTGGTTGCAGAAGAGCTTTTAAAATTAATTTTGTTTCCTGAAGCATGAGTTTTTAGTCCGGCCCGCCATATCGACAGAGAGGAAGATTGGAGGGTGCACTACGCACGGCCAGGCATACGCTATATTTAGAAATTTTAACGATTTGAGCTTTAAACACAGTAAAACGCATTTTTGCTAAATGATTAAGAATTACAGGTTAAATTAGTTTAAAGAAATTGAAGTTTTCCTCTCGTTTCGGGAAGTCCGCACCATTACCGGATTCCCTGTGAAATTCACCATGACATCAATGCGATGCACTGAGACCTATGGCTATCGAACAAGGCCTATGTCGTTAGACCTTTGAGGTTAAATTTGGTGATGCTTTTTAAAGCCATTTAATAATGCAGTATCCCTGTGAAAAAACCGTGTAAATCTAAACAATTATATGAATTTCATGGCTTTTCAGTCTGTTCGACCCTGCTACTCATACATTTCAATGTTTCCTATAAAGCAGGCTCAGAAACAATGGGGAACGGCCAGTGGGAGATCTGCCCCCCTGCAAAAATTTCGACCCCCTTTAGAAAATTTTCAACATTGGTTGTATGTCAGCGAAAATCTTTGTATGCCCCTACTGAAAATTTTTTAGCCCCCCCAGCAAGATGAGTTGGCTACGAACCTGCCTATAAAAAGCGCAAGAGTGGCGCTGTACATTTTGATTACCTTTTACGCGTTCTAGCGCAGTGCAGCGTTGTCGGCCACACTATTATGTAAGATAATTTGGGAACAAAAATTGTTTTAAGCTTTTGTGTTTTGAGAAATTTCGGCAATTTAAGGCTTTTAAGTTTGATACAAAAACAAAGAAATTCGCTCTGAATAGCATAATAATTTTATCAAATTACAAAAGTTTCATTACCGAAATTGCCGGAACATTTGGCAAATATATATTCTACTGTTGTCGCAGGTCCAGTTCCTGCCGGAGCCGGACCTCCGGCGTTGTACTCGACAGTAGGCTGCCGCATGACATCTTAAACCAATTTGTAAGAAATATTTTTTGGCTTGCCGATCCATCTACGTCCCACCCACGACAGCACAATCCTTACACTAACGTAAACTCGTCTGGCCGTGGTCAGAGGGGGGCCAACGCCAAGGGACCTCAGCCCCCTTAGAAAATTTTCAGCTTTGCTTATAAATCGCCAAAAACCTTTGTATGTCTCTCCTGAATACCACTGCTTAGCCCTCACCCACCCTCCGTAGCATGGTGACCTGGTTTATGGGCCAGTAAACCCGTTTAAAATCTAATCGATTTTCGCTCGCCAAATGCATTCAGAACTCTAAACCAAAATACAAAAAAACAAAACCAAAATAGAAAAAACTAAACCAAAATACAAAAAAACTCAACCAAAATCCAAAAAACGCCTAAAATTGTTAACTTTTAATATAGAATATGGTATATTACGCTCAAAAATGACGCCCATTACACCGTCATGCAACTCTAAACGCAAACGCAACATCACAACAACGTTGCACAAGGTTGTGTGTAGTTTTACGTACTGAACTGTGTAGCGTACAGTCTGTACGGCCTTCGTTTACAGAAATAGCAACAACAACAACAAAACAAAAACAACAACAACAACAACAACAACAACAACAACAAAGCAAAAACAACAACGACGACAACAACAACAAAACAAAACAAAAACAACAACATAAAAGCAACATCTCTAGACAGCAGACTCGTAGTGTTTTCTAAACTTTATAAGTACGATATTTTAGAAAGGGGACTGGCGCAAGTTTGGTACGATTTATACATAACAATTAATAAAGTTATATACATAGTGCAAAATTTTCGACTGGGCTAATACACGACTTCCAACGCGGAAATAACTTATACTCAGGCCCGTATCCAGCTCATCTTGCTTGCTAGAGAGGTCTAAAAAATTGTAAGAAGCTAACAAGGAAACAACTCATACTCAGGCCCGTAACCAGCTCACCTTGCTTACTAGGGTAGTCTAAAAACACCGCAACCCTTGACGTATAACATATTCTTGCCTTGAAAATCGATAGAAATTTATTTAGTAAAAATGTTGCATAAAAATGGTATTAACGATAAATTAAATCTTTTAGAAGAAATATGACTGTAGTAGGAGAACCTAAAAAAGTTTAGAATGTGAAACAGACATTAAAACTTTCCACTTTTCTATTTCGACATATATAAACGTTTCTAGAACTACCATTGAATTAATAGCATCCGGCCAGGGGGCAACAGGTATTCCGGTTCCGGTAAGGAATTCCGCTATTTTCACTATCCAGTTCAGGTAGTAAATCCGGTGTTTTTTCATCGGAATTTTCCGGTATTTTCGGTATTGGAAATATTTCTCTTTCGAAAACTTAAGAAAAATTGACATATAATCGTAATTTGTTTTTCTAAAATTGTTAGATCGTGTATTGCTAAAATTTTCAGTTTGTTGCGTACGCCGTAACTTATCATACGTTTCCAGCTAATGCATTGCATTTGTTTTAAGATTTTGGCATTCTAAATGGTGTGCTTACACCAATAAAAGCGATAACGAAGCGTTTAAAATGAATGTTTCGGTAACAAGTATGTTTTTGTTTACCGGCTCCGGTTCCAGTTCCGGTATTTTTCACTTTCCGGTTCCGGTATTTTATAATTCCGCTTGCACCCTGTATCCTGCAAATGCACAAATGTATATACTTTTCCTAAAAAATTGGTAGGATCAGTTAAAGTTTCTTGTAGATTCCAATTAAACTTCTCACAAGGATGCATGTGTTCAGCTAAACCAAGGGTAACGTTCAAAGGAGTAAACCGGACGAATATCCCAAAAACAATTGAGCCATTTCCAAAAACCATGGCCAGCCATGACACCCCAAAACACATGAATTGTCGCACAAGGTTCGTTGGCCACTGAAAGATTTTCGTCTAGTTTTTAACACAAAATTCCGTCTGGCTTCTGAGATTCAGTTAAATCAACATTTAACCGTTTAAAATATTAACAAAACAACTCAGCCTTGCTCACCCAGGTAGAATTCTAAGCAAGACTTTGAAAAGAGAAATGCAAACACCTAAATATGTCTTTAAACTAAACGTGATTGCAACGATAAAATGTGATATGCGTTCTCGTGTGTGTGTGCACTGTTATCAGTTTTCAATGATTGCAGGGACATCTTTCTGCCAAATTGCGCAGTTAACCTGTATATTAAAGGATATATAATTGTTCAGATAGTCAGTCCTGCGTTTAATCCCAATAAGTTGTTAATTGTTTGATTATATTTGGGTTGGTGGCTAAATAAATATTACTAATTTGACAGTCTATGACTGTAATCAGGGCCCATGTATAGAACAGGGTCGGAACAGTAGTATAAGCATATTCCTAAGCCTAAGCCTAAGTCTAAGCAATAAATTAGTCTAAAGCTTGAACTGACTCTATTATAGCCACTCCGGAAAACGATCCGGCCTAGCTCTATACATGGGCCGTTATCAGTTCTCACAAGGAACCCCCTGTGGATTTAAAATAGTATTTGTAAAACGGAATAAACATCAAGCTGTGGTTTTATTTTTGCTTATTGAGCGAAGCTCGGAGTTTCGCGAAGCGTTTTATGTTTTGTACTTGGGGGTCGAAAGGTGGATGTCCGTCTGTCCGTCCGAAAAGAATCTCAGGAACGACTCAGCCGATTTTGACAATCTTTTTTTATTTGAAAGCCAATTATCCTGGGGTGTTAACCTCGCATTGGGGTTTTAAAATTTTAAGCCGTTTATTAGCTACAGGCTAATTTGCATAATCAATTAAGCCTAAATTAGGTCTTTCCACAATATTTCACTAATTATTACAGTTAGAAGCAATCTATTTTTAGCATTAAAGGGTTTTTGGGTGCGAGAAATCCGCGTAGACTGTTTACAAACCTCCAAAGCCGATAATTGTGCAGTTTGCTAATAGATAATTTGCTTATTAGCATAGTTTATAAGCCTAAATTAGGACTTTTTACAATATTTCACTAATTATTAAGGTTAAAATCAATATTATTTCAACACTAAAGGGTTTTTAGGTGCGAGAAATTTGAATAAATAGTTTACAAACATCTAAAACCGATAATTGAATAGTGAGCTAATAGCTAATTTGCATATTAGCTTAGTTGACAAGACAAAACTAGGACTTTTTAAATTATTTCAATAATTATTAGGGTTTACTGAAGGTTTTTGGGTGTGAGGAATCTGTATCAATTGTTTACAAACCTCCAAAACCGATAATTGAATAGTTAGCTAATAGCTAATTTGCATATTAGCTTAATTGACAAGACAATATAAGGACTTTTTAATTTATTCCAAAAATTATTAGGTGGATAAAGGGCTTTTGGGTGCGAGGAATCTGAGAAAATTGCTTACAAACCTCCAAAACCGACAAATGAATAGTTAGCTAACAACTAATTTGCATATTACCTTAATTGCTTACGTGTGTTCGAGCTTCGCTCAATAAATGTAGTCCCACTACGAATGGTAATAGTATTGTTATACGAACCTGAGGTCAGTCCATGTAAAGGGTATGGGCGGAGCGTTTTTCCTCAATACTATCATAGAATATAAGCTTAAAGGTTTGGTTAATTTTCTTGATTAGGTTTAGGTAAGTTATAAGCTCATTCTAACGCTTAGGCTTAGAAATATGCTTCTACTACTGTTACGACCCTGCTCTATACATTGACAGAAGCTACTAAATGGTGTCTGTCACTTTGTTCATTTTAACAGCACTTCGTGGAGTGTTGTAAAAAATTGCGTTCTGGTTTTGTTTGAGAAATCAAGCTGTTTTTATACTTGTATTTTGGTATCCCTTAGTAAATTTAGATTATAAAAAATTCCGGCCCATGTATAGAACAGGGCCGGATCCTTTTGCGGAGGCGCTATAACAGAGTCAGTTTATGCTTTAGACTAATTTTTTGCTTAGGCTTAGGCTTAGGAATAGGCTCATCCATACGCTTAGGCTTAGGCTTAGGCTTAGGAATATGCTTAACTGTTCCCGCCCTGTTCTCTGCATGGGCCAAAATTCCTATACCTTAAAGTTCAAAACAAAATTAATGATCAGAGTATTTTTACTGCCGAAATTGCCATAACCTTTTTAGCAAAAATTTCACCATAGACAAAGGTCGGTTTACTGTCAGAGGCCACTAGATTGGATGATCCAAGTAAGGGCGTTCAGGCTTAGGCCAGTACAACAGAAATAAAAAAAACTTTTTATAACTGTTTACCACTTAATAAACGGTGTTTGGTGTTCCGCTCGCTGCGTTCGAAAATTTTTTCCACTTATACCTCGTGCCGGCGTTCAAACTTTAACCAAATTTAAAATTTAATTTTTATATTTTCTTATACTATGTATATCAAATAATTTTACCTAAAACAAATAACAAACAAAACATATATATTTGAGAATTTAGTTCAGTTCAAAATATATTCATAATACAAAATATCTACTCTCGGTGGGTTGCTGCTTTAAAGCATTACAATTTATTTCATAAGGAAAACTAACAGCAAACTTGCATGAACCATGTCACCACAACTCTTTCAAAAGCGATATTCCTTGGAACGAAAAGAACTATGACTTTTCAAACTTTATATACAAAATTATGATTTACCCTTCCCCTCCAGTTAACTTAACCCTCTAAGTCGTAGAGTATACTATGAGCAACTAAATACAATAATATACAAGCAATATAGACACTGTGAGCAGTGTTTAACAATTGTAACATATATATGCGCAGAGTAATATCTCCACAAGATGTGAGAGTCCCCTCGGGCTCGAGCGTCAAGCTCCTATAGCTCAGTGGTCATCGTAAGCGCCTCCCACCCGTGAGACCGGGGTTGGAATGTTACCTTGAAATTACGTTTCATTTGAAATTGAAAATATTCATGTGAGAAAGGGTTAAGATAGGCTGCTGAAAATTCAATACGGCAAAAAAGGATCGCACGTTTTAATCTATAGGCGTACGGATCCGCGCCTTCCTTACATTTGGTTGGTTGCTTGATGTATCCTGTTATTTAGTTGGAATTTTACAAATTATTAATATGACAAAATCTTCTTAATTGATTTTCACATGTTTTCTGAAGTTTTCTCACTTAAAATTTCAGATACAGTTTCATTTGAACTTTTAGTTACGCAATATTGCTCACATCGTTCTGTGCGGAAAATGGTTTTAACTGTTTTTATTCGGAAAATTGTCATTTCAATGGCTTGGAACTCGACGGAAATTGGAGTCGGACAGTCCTCGTTTCAACGCGAATATCAGACTGTTTGTCATCTACTTCAACAACAGCCTGAACTTCGGAATCTCTCGTTTCTGGCTGCGGTTCTGATCCTACGTTTGCATCTCGGGTGTCTTTCGGCTGAGGACGGCTTTCCATTGGACAGAGGTCAACCTGTGTCGATGCATAACTCGTTTGTGGAAAGCATTCGCATTCACATTCGACCATTTCTGGTAATAGGTCATCAGAAGTAGTTCCAGTACTAAATTGAATCGCTAGTTCAGTTTGAGCAAAGTTTTCTTCGGTTCCTGCCGTTTCTGGCTGGTCCGTAGAGGTCCCACATTCGCTGGTTTCAACTTTGGGCGATGCCATTGCTGATGCTATGGTGTTGCGCTGTTCAGCAATGCACGCAACCAGGGCTTCTTGCTTTTCTTCCAACCCAATCTGTTCGGTGACCGTCTCGGCGATCGTTTTAACATCGGCCAGTGTGGATCGAGGCAATTTTGGCTTCCCGAACACGCCACCAGCTTCTTGAAGCAGTTCGTTGAGAACATCTTCCGGGTTGATCACTTCATCCGGCCGTCCAGCTGCAATTGCTTCGGCTCGTTTTTGTCTGATCCGTTCGGGAAGTTGTTGTTTGATTCGTGACACTAAATTTCGCATATTGTGCAAAATTACATTTATTGTCAACGATAAAGTTCCAAGACAGGCGAAAAGCATCAAAAACCGAGGCACAGTATCATCAAAATTAACCATTTCAAATTCTTGGGCAACAAAAAAATTCACCGCGTAATAAAGCGCCCATTGGTACGGTGCGTGTTCGCTAAAATGAATATGCAGCGTTATAAACGCAATCAGCGATGCAATAATTGCAAAACAAAACCATAACGGTATGTCTGGTTCATCTTCACATGCGGAGCCCTCAGAAATTGTTGCAGCCTCAGATGGTGTCAAACTAGTTTCGCTACCAATAGGATATCTTTCAGGGTCCCCTGTACAATTTACGGCCCCAATTCCATTGCTGCATGCCTCATTGCTGAAATGGTTCGCGCTTTTAGGGGCAACTACAACCAAGTTACACTCAGTATCACTGCACGGGCTGTCCGCGTAAGGAATATGTCCACTGAATAAATCGTTTAGCTCTGTCTGCCGCGGTGATGATGGTTGCAGTTTGTTGCATTTATGTTTTGGCGAACGGTTTTTACGGTGAAGTGCTGACCAAAACGACGAAATGCGGCGTAGACAACGTCTCGTTGAACATTTTGATAGCGACCGATACAGCAAGCCAACCAAGTCACAGGTTTGTGATCCCATATCTGCGATTAGGTATAGTGTGAACGGAATTCCGATCAGACAATAGACTACGGTGAGAATTCGGCTGGCTAAACTGCAGACTTTCACTTGACCAAAACCTGTAAATAACTCTTATTAAATCAAATCAATACGCGTATTTATGAATAGGAATTGTAGAACACAACATTTGTGACCCATGTATAGAACAGGGCCGGAACAGCAGTATAAGCATAAGTATTTCTAAGCCTAAGCCTAAGCGAAAGCCTAAGCCTAAGCCTAAGCCTAAGCAAAAAATTGTCCAAAGCTTAAACTAACTGTATTCTAGCCCCTCCGGAAAACGATCCGGCCCTGTTCTATACATGGGCCAAGTTGTTCATTCCCGCGTAGCTGCTATTCTAACATGATAAATGACATCAAAGTGCTCAATATGTGCATGCTTGGATGGAGTGCATTTTGAGGGCAAACTAAACTATTTTTAGGAAGGGACAAATACAGCTCGCACCTAACACACAAGTTGCGGCATTCGATCTTCACTAGTATATACAGCGCTCTCATTCTTTGCCTCAGGGTATATGAACCTCAGTTGTGTATATTGTGCATTGAAAATGCAACTTCCACAATATCATGTGTACATCAAATATAACTTTCTGAAGAGTGGTGGATAACGCAATCACTTTCGCTTCAGTGTGCTAGCTTTATTGAAGCTTTTTGGCTTCAGTGTGGCTTCAATTGAAGTTTGTAGCTTCAGTGTAACTTTAATTGAAATTTTTAGCTTCAGTGTACAGTCTACTGAAGTTTTTTGGCGTCTGTGGCCTGGATACTGAAAGTGTTGGCTTCAATGTGCTGGCTACGGGAGATTTTTGGCTATAGTATGCTGGCTACTGAACTTTTTGGCTTCAGTGTAATGCGTGCTGGAGCAACAGTATATTGGTCGCTCTAATGCGGTGTTCACGTTATAACTGGGGCAGCATGGAACATGTTTTGTCCCTATGGCTATAGCTGGTAACATTTTGTCTGACCGTTTATCCGCTATCAGATTCAAAAAATTTGAATTGTCTGGTATCCTGATGTGACATCTACAGTTTGTACTGCAATATCATATGATATTCCAAATATTCTCTGCGAGTATCATATGATATGTTTGAAAATGCCTGCAAAGTTGTGGTAAACTAACTTGATTGTCCTGTAGAATGTCATATGATACCAAAAATTGAAATTTGAATTATTCGTACTTAGGAGTATATTTTGGAAAAAATTCAGCGAGAAACAAAAACTGAGAAGCTAACTCAACTTTCGAAATCATTTAATGCTGCATTATCCAACGTTTCACTGTTTTATAAGCGCGCACAAATTCCATTGTCCTGATAAGCGCGCAGAAATTCCGTTGTCCTGCATAATATCATATGATATTTAGTAGAATTTAGGAATATCATGATATTCGCAAAAATGTCTCGCAGTATCATATGACAAATAGCTATTTGTATACGATGATCGCTTGAGATCAGTGATTTGTAAGTCAATGTCATGTGACATTCACATTTTGTCTACATAACCGCTATTCGGATCACAAAATTTTATGTTGACGTCGAATCAACTTGGACAAAACGTGTTCCTAACTGCCCCAGTTATAACGTGAACCCCGCATAAGAGTCGCGTTGAGCTCAATGTGGGATGGTTTAATGGAACTATCTAAAATTAACTGCTATAAACGAACCGGCCCATGTATAGAACAGGGCCGGAACAGTAGTATAAGCATATTCCTAAGCCTAAGCCTAAGCCTAAGCCTAAGCAAAAAATTAGTCTAAAGCTTAAACTGACTCTATTATAGCCCGTCCTGTAAACTATCCGGCCATGTTCTATACATGGGCCAACATACCGATTGTAGACGAAGCGCTAACCGTATGAAACACGCTTGCCCAGTAAGTCAAATGCCCAAGACACTTAACGTCGCTTCCGTTTTGACGCGGATCCAACAAATACGGATGTTGTTGTGAAATTTCTATTGAATAAAACATGAATGCGCCTCCAAATTCATAAAATACAAACGTCAGGTAAATAAGTGTCGTCCGGAGCCGTGGCGATGCTTGCAATGTTTGTTTGGCGTGAGAAAATTGGGACCTGAGAACGGCAAAAATTCGTAACGCTGGGTGAATCGTGGGAATTCCAACTGCGAGTGAAGAATGCGGTTCAGTCGCCATTGCGCTGTCCAAGTTCAAACTGACAACTGATAATTTTGAAGACATTTTGTTTCGAATTCAAAAATTTAATGTGAACATTAGCTATATTTTTTAAAGTACAGATAATGGCTGGCTTGTAGAATCATGGATAGAGTCATAGGCCCGTATTCTCAAATGTGTGATGCAACTATTACCAGTTGGTGATAGGTCGTGTAACTTTCGCGCCAGTAGGTGCTGAGGATCATGACTAGACACATTTTTCGCACATGATTTGCTCTACTCCTGTACAAATTTTGAGTTAAAAAACTGCAATAGTTAGTGAGTTTGAAAACATATTGCTAACTGATGATAGTTACTACGTACAATTGAAAGTATGAGCCAAGATTTCATCTAAACTTTATGTCGCTGACTTAAGTCAGAGATTTCTAATGATTATTTCATTTTGCAAAATTTATCGACGTCATCAGCGGGGTGTACAGATTTTGAGTTTTTAGTTCTTCACGTTGCAATGAAATCAATATTTCAGTTTCAAGCTGTCGTATATGTCAGAGCCTTCGATCGTTGAAGTTTAATTTTTAACTTTTAAATTTAAAATTGACCTAAGTCAGAGGCTGGCTTACTTAAGTCATGTTTCTGCAACCTAAATAAGATATTCTAAGGTTTATCGCTGATAACTATAATTTTGCAGCGCTTTTGTGATAATTTAAAAGTTAAATTTCAGTTATTTGTTTGAAATAGAGATTATAAACTTTACTACTTAAATACCAAAACAAAAATCTGGTTTCGGGATAATTGGCTGCGTAAAAGCATACGTTCAGGCCCATGATTACGAACAGAATTTTCTACGGTTAGCGCTATCGTCTAAATGTAGCTGCTTAGGCTACCATGTATAAACATGGCCGGTAAGATAGTTTACAAGAGAACGCTATAATAGCAGTACAGTTTAACTTAAACTAAAATTTTTTTATAGTTAGATTCTTAGCTTACTAAATATCTATACTACTTTCCTAAAATATGCCCTTTCAATACATGGACCGCTTAAACATAACTTATAGCAATTAATTTTAGATATATTCCATTATTATTTAACCATCCCATTCAATTTGAGCTCAACCGACAATCTTAGTAGCGACCAATATACTTTGCTCCAGCACGCATTACACTGAAGCCAAAAAGTTCAGTAGCCAGCATACTATAGCCAAAAATGTAGCCAGCACATTGAAGCCAACACTTTCAGTATCCAGGCCACAACGCCAAAAAACTTCAGTAGACTGTACACTGAAGCTAAAAATTTCAATTAAAGTTACACTGAAGCTACAAACTTCAATTGAAGCCACACTGAAGCCAAAAAGCTTCAATAAAGCTAGCACACTGAAGCGAAAGTGATTGCGTTATCCACCACTCTTCAGAAAGTTATATTTGATGTACACATGATATTGTGGAAGTTGCATTTTCAATGCACAATATACACAACTGAGGTTCATATACCCTGAGGCAAAGAATGAGAGCGCTGTATATACTAGTGAAGATCGAATGCCGCAACTTGTGTGTTAGGTGCGAGCTGTATTTAATATTCAAACAATATGTCCGAAAATTATCAATGTCCCTTCCTAAAAATAGTTTAGTTTGCCCTCAAAATGCACTCCATCCAAGCATGCACATATTGAGCACTTTGATGTCATTTATCATGTTAGAATAGCAGCTACGCGGGAATGAACAACTTGGCCCATGTATAGAACAGGGCCGGATCGTTTTCCGGAGGGGCTAGAATACAGTTAGTTTAAGCTTTGGACAATTTTTTGCTTAGGCTTAGGCTTAGGCTTAGGCTTTCGCTTAGGCTTAGGCTTAGAAATACTTATGCTTATACTGCTGTTCCGGCCCTGTTCTATACATGGGTCACAAATGTTGTGTTCTACAATTCCTATTCATAAATACGCGTATTGATTTGATTTAATAAGAGTTATTTACAGGTTTTGGTCAAGTGAAAGTCTGCAGTTTAGCCAGCCGAATTCTCACCGTAGTCTATTGTCTGATCGGAATTCCGTTCACACTATACCTAATCGCAGATATGGGATCACAAACCTGTGACTTGGTTGGCTTGCTGTATCGGTCGCTATCAAAATGTTCAACGAGACGTTGTCTACGCCGCATTTCGTCGTTTTGGTCAGCACTTCACCGTAAAAACCGTTCGCCAAAACATAAATGCAACAAACTGCAACCATCATCACCGCGGCAGACAGAGCTAAACGATTTATTCAGTGGACATATTCCTTACGCGGACAGCCCGTGCAGTGATACTGAGTGTAACTTGGTTGTAGTTGCCCCTAAAAGCGCGAACCATTTCAGCAATGAGGCATGCAGCAATGGAATTGGGGCCGTAAATTGTACAGGGGACCCTGAAAGATATCCTATTGGTAGCGAAACTAGTTTGACACCATCTGAGGCTGCAACAATTTCTGAGGGCTCCACATGTGAAGATGAACCAGACATACCGTTATGGTTTTGTTTTGCAATTATTGCATCGCTGATTGCGTTTATAACGCTGCATATTCATTTTAGCGAACACGCACCGTACCAATGGGCGCTTTATTACGCGGTGAATTTTTTTGTTGCCCAAGAATTTGAAATGGTTAATTTTGATGATACTGTGCCTCGGTTTTTGATGCTTTTCGCCTGTCTTGGAACTTTATCGTTGACAATAAATGTAATTTTGCACAATATGCGAAATTTAGTGTCACGAATCAAACAACAACTTCCCGAACGGATCAGACAAAAACGAGCCGAAGCAATTGCAGCTGGACGGCCGGATGAAGTGATCAACCCGGAAGATGTCTCAACGAACTGCTTCAAGAAGCTGGTGGCGTGTTGGGAAGCCAAAATTGCCTCGATCCACACTGGCCGATGTTAAAACGATCGCCGAGACGGTCACCGAACAGATTGGGTTGGAAGAAAAGCAAGAAGCCCTGGTTGCGTGCATTGCTGAACAGCGCAACACCATAGCATCAGCAATGGCATGCCCAAAGTTGAAACCAGCGAATGTGGGACCTCTACGGACCAGCCAGAAACGGCAGGAACCGAAGAAAACTTTGCTCAAACTGAACTAGCGATTCAATTTAGTACTGGAACTACTTCTGATGACCTATTACCAGAAATGGTCGAATGTGAATGCGAATGCTTTCCACAAACGAGTTATGCATCGACACAGGTTGACCTCTGTCCAATGGAAAGCCGTCCTCAGCCGAAAGACACCCGAGATGCAAACGTAGGATCAGAACCAGCAGAAACGAGAGATTCCGAAGTAGGCTGTGTTGAAGTAGATGACAAACAGTCTGATATCGCGTTGAAACGAGGACTGTCCGACTCCAATTTCCGCGAGTCAAGCCATTAAAACAATTTTCCGAATAAAAACAGTTAAAACCATTTTCCGCACAGAACGATGTGAGCAATATTGCGTAACTAAAAGTTCAAATGAAACTGTATCTGAAATTTTAAGTGAGAAAACTTCAGAAAACATGTGAAAATCAATTAAGAAGATTTTGTCATATTAATAATTTGTAAAATTCCAACTAAATAACAGGATACATCAAGCAACCAACCAAATGTAAGGAAGGCGCGGATCCGTACGCCTATAGATTAAAACGTGCGATCCTTTTTTGCCGTATTCAATTTTCAGCAGCCTATCTTAACCCTTTCTCACATGAATATTTTCAATTTCAAATGAAACGTAATTTCAAGGTAACATTCGAACCCCGGTCTCACGGGTGGGAGGCGCTTACGATGACCACTGAGCTATAGGAGCTTGACGCTCGAGCCCGAGGGGACTCTCACATCTTGTGGAGATATTACTCTGCGCATATATATGTTACAATTGTTAAACACTGCTCACAGTGTCTATATTGCTTGTATATTGTATTTAGTTGCTCATAGTATACTCTACGACTTAGAGGGTTAAGTTAACTGGAGGGGAAGGGTAAATCATAATTTTGTATATAAAGTTTGAAAAGTCATAGTTCTTTTCGTTCCAAGGAATATCGCTTTTGAAAGAGTTGTGGTGACATGGTTCATGCAAGTTTGCTGTTAGTTTTCCTTATGAAATAAATTGTAATGCTTTAAAGCAGCAACCCACCGAGAGTAGATATTTTGTATTATGAATATATTTTGAACTGAACTAAATTCTCAAATATATATGTTTTGTTTGTTATTTGTTTTAGGTAAAATTATTTGATATACATAGTATAAGAAAATATAAAAATTAAATTTTAAATTTGGTTAAAGTTTGAACGCCGGCACGAGGTATAAGTGAAAAAATTTTCGAACAGAGCGGAACACCAAACACCTTTATTAAGTGGTAAACAGTTATAAAAAGTTTTTTTATTTCTGTTGTACTGGCCTAAGCCTGAACGCCCTTACTTGGATCATCCAATCTAGTGGCCTCTGACAGTAAACCGACCTTTGTCTATGGTGAAATTTTTGCTAAAAAGGTTATGGCAATTTCGGAGTAAAAATACTCTGATCATTAATTTTGTTTTGAACTTTAAGGTATAGGAATTTTGGCCCATGCAGAGAACAGGGCGGGAACAGTAAGCATATTCAAGCTAAGCCTAAGCCTAAGCGTATGGATGAGCCTATTCCTAAGCCTAAGCCTAAGCAAAAAATTAGTCTAAAGCATAAACTGACTCTGTTATAGCGCCTCCGGAAGGATCCGGCCCTGTTCTATACATGGGCCGGAATTTTTTATAATCTAAATTTACTAAGGGATACCAAAATAAAGTATAAAAACAGCTTGATTTCTCAAACAAAACCAGAACGCAATTTTTTACAACACTCCACGAAGTGCTGTTAAAATGAACAAAGTGACAGACACCATTTAGTAGCTTCTGTCAATGTATAGAGCAGGGTCGTAACAGTAGTAGAAGCATATTTCTAAGCTAAGGTAGAATGAGCTTATAACTTACCTAAACCTAATCAAGAAAATTAACCAAACCTTTAAGCTTATATTCTATGATAGTATTGAGGAAAAACGCTCCGCCCATACCCTTTACATGGACTGACCTCAGGTTCGTATAACAATACTATTACCATTCGTAGTGGGACTACATTTATTGAGCGAAGCTCGAACACACGTAAGCAATTAAGGTAATATGCAAATTAGTTGTTAGCTAACTATTCATTTGTCGGTTTTGGAGGTTTGTAAGCAATTTTCTCATATTCCTCGCACCCAAAAGCCCTTTATCCACCTAATAATTTTTGGAATAAATTAAAAAGTCCTTATATTGTCTTGTCAATTAAGCTAATATGCAAATTAGCTATTAGCTAACTATTCAATTATCGGTTTTGGAGGTTTGTAAACAATTGATACAGATTCCTCACGCCCAAAAACCTTCAGTAAACCCTAATAATTATTGAAATAATTTAAAAAGTCCTAGTTTTGTCTTGTCAATTAAGCTAATATGCAAATTAGCTATTAGCTCACTATTCAATTATCGGTTTTGGATGTTTGTAAACTATTTATTCAAATTTCTCGCACCTAAAAACCCTTTAGTGTTGAAATAATATTGATTTTAACCTTAATAATTAGTGAAATATTGTAAAAAGTCCTAATTTAGGCTTATAAACTATGCTAATAAGCAAATTATCTATTAGCAAACTGCTCAATTATCGGCTTTGGAGGTTTGTAAACAGTCTACGCGGATTTCTCGCACCCAAAAACCCTTTAATGCTAAAAATAGATTGCTTCTAACTGTAATAATTAGTGAAATATTGTGGAAAGACCTAATTTAGGCTTAATTGATTATGCAAATTAGCCTGTAGCTAATAAACGGCTTAAAATTTTAAAACCCCAATGCGAGGTTAACACCCCAGGATTATTGGCTTTCAAATAAAAAAAGATTATCAAAATCGGCTGAGTCGTTCCTGAGATTCTTTTCGGACGGACAGACGGACATCCACCTTTCGACCCCCAAGTACAAAACATAAAACGCTTCGCGAAACTCCGAGCTTCGCTCAATAAGCAAAAATAAAACCACAGCTTGTTGTTTATTCCGTTTTACAAATACTTTTTTAAATCCACTGGGGGTTCCTTGTGAGAACTGATAACGGCCCATGTATAGAGCTAGGCCGGATCGTTTTCCGGAGTGGCTATAATAGAGTCAGTTCAAGCTTTAGACTAATTTTTTGCTTAGACTTAGGCTTAGGCTTAGGAATATGCTTATACTACTGTTCCGACCCTGTTCTATACATGGGCCCTAGATTACAGTCATAGGCTGTCAAATTAGTAATATTTATTTAGCCACCAACCCAAATATAATCAAACAATTAACAACTTATTGGGATTAAAAGGACTGACTATCTGAACAATTATATATCCTTTAATATACAGGTTAACTGCGCAATTTGGCAGAAAGATGTCCCTGCAATATTGAAAACTATAACAGTGAATAACGAGAACGCATATCACATTTATCGAATCACGTTTAGTTAAGACATATTTAGGTGTTTCATTTCTCTTTTCAAAGCTTGCTTAGAATCTTACCTGGGTAGAGGCTGAGTTGTTTTGTTAATATTTTAAACGGTTAAATTTGATTTAACTAATCTCAGAAGCCAGACGGAATTTTGTGTTAAAAACTAGACGAAAATTTTCAGTGGCCACGAACCTTGTGCGACAATTCATGTGTTTTGGGGTGTATGGCTGGCATGGTTTTTGGAAATGGCTAATTGTTTTTGGGATATTGTCCGGTTTACTCCTTTGAACGTTACCCTTGGTTTAGCTGAACACATGCATCCTTGTGAGAAGTTTAATTGGAATCTACAAGAAACTTTAACTGATCTACCAATTTTTTAGAAAAGTATATACATTTGTGATTTGCAGGATACAGGGTGCAAGCGGAATTATAAAATACGAACCGGAAGTGAAAAATAGAACTGGAACGGAGCAGGTAAACAAAAACATACTTGTACCGAAACATTCATTTTAAACGCTATCGTTATCGCTTTTATTGGTGTAAGCACACCATTTAGAATCCAAAACTTAAAACAAATAATGATTAGCTGGAAACGTATGATAAGTACGGCGTACGCAACAAACTGAAAATTTTAGCAATACAAGATCTAACAATTTTAGAAAAACAAATAGATATATGTAATTTCTTAAGTTTTCAAAAGAGAAATATTTCCAATACCGAAAATACCGAAACTCGATGAAAAAAAAATTTACTACCTGAAGTGGATAGTAAAATAGCGGAATCCTAACGGAAACCGGAAACCTGTAGCGATGCTATAATTCAATGGTAGTTAGAAACGTTTATATATGTCGAAATAGAAAAGTGGAAAGTTTTATGTCTGTTTCACATTCTAAACTTTTTTAGTTCTCTACTACAGTCATATTTCTTCTAAAAGATTAATTTATCGTTAATACCATTTTTATGCAACATTTTTACTAAATAAATTTCTATCGATTTTAAAGGAAGAATATGTTATACGTCAAGGGTTGCGGTGTTTTTAAGATGACCCTAGAAAGCAAGGTGAGCTGGTTACGGGCCTAGTATGAGTTGTTTCCTTGTTAGCTTCTTACAATTTTTTAGACCTCTCTAGCAAGCAAGATGAGCTGGATACGGGCCTGAGTATAAGTTATTTCCGCGTTGGAAGTCTTGTATTAGCCCAGTCGAAAATTTTGCACTATGTATATAACTTTATTAATTGTTATGTATAAATCGTACCAAACTTGCGCCAGTCCCCTTTCTAAATATTGTACTTATAAAGTTTAGAAAACACTACGAGTCTGGCTGTCTAGAGATGTTGCTTTTATGTTGTTGTTTTTGTTTTGTTTTGTTGTTGTTGTCGTCGTTGTTGTTTTTGCTTTGTTGTTGTTGTTGTTGTTGTTGTTGTTGTTTTTGTTTTGTTGTTGTTGTTGCTATTTCTGTAAACGAAGGCCGTACAGACTGTACGCTACACAGTTCAGTACGTAAAACTACACACAACCTTGTGCAACGTTGTTGTGATGTTGCGTTTGCGTTTAGAGTTGCATGACGGTGTAATGGGCGTCATTTTTGAGCGTAATATACCATATTCTATATTAAAAGTTAACAATTTTAGGCGTTTTTTGGATTTTGGTTGAGTTTTTTTGTATTTTGGTTTAGTTTTTTCTATTTTGGTTTTGTTTTTTTTGTATTTTGGTTTGAGGTTCTGCGCGCGAAGCATCGTTTGCGAGCGAAAGATTAGATTTTAAACGGGTTTACCGGCCCATAAACCAGGTCACCATGCTACGGAGGGTGGGTGAGGGCTAAGCAGTGGTATTCAGGAGAGACATACAAAGGTTTTTGGCGATTTATAAGCAAAGCTGAAAATTTTCTAAGGGGGCTGAGGTCCCTTGGCGTTGGCCCCCCTCTGACCACGGCCAGACGAGTTTACGTTAGTGTAAGGATTGTGCTGTCGTGGGTGGGACGTAGATGGATCGGCAAGCCAAAAAATATTTCTTACAAATTGGTTTAAGATGTCATGCGGCAGCCTACTGTCGAGTACAACGCCGGAGGTCCGGCTCCGGCAGGAACTGGACCTGCGACAACAGTAGAATATATATTTGCCAAATGTTCCGGCAATTTCGGTAATGAAACTTTTGTAATTTGATAAAATTATTATGCTATTCAGAGCGAATTTCTTTGTTTTTGTATCAAACTTAAAAGCCTTAAATTGCCGAAATTTCTCAAAACACAAAAGCTTAAAACAATTTTTGTTCCCAAATTATCTTACATAATAGTGTGGCCGACAACGCTGCACTGCGCTAGAACGCGTAAAAGGTAATCAAAATGTACAGCGCCACTCTTGCGCTTTTTATAGGCAGGTTCGTAGCCAACTCATCTTGCTGGGGGGGCTAAAAAATTTTCAGTAGGGGCATACAAAGATTTTCGCTGACATACAACCAATGTTGAAAATTTTCTAAAGGGGGTCGAAATTTTTGCAGGGGGGCAGATCTCCCACTGGCCGTTCCCCATTGTTTCTGAGCCTGCTTTATAGGAAACATTGAAATGTATGAGTAGCAGGGTTGAACAGACTGAAAAGCCATGAAATTCATATAATTGTTTAGATTTACACGGTTTTTTCACAGGGATACTGCATTATTAAATGGCTTTAAAAAGCATCACCAAATTTAACCTCAAAGGTCTAACGACATAGGCCTTGTTCGATAGCCATAGGTCTCAGTGCATCGCATTGATGTCATGGTGAATTTCACAGGGAATCCGGCAATGGTTGCGGACTTCCCGAAACGAGAGGAAAACTTCAATTTCTTTAAACTAATTTAACCTGTAATTCTTAATCATTTAGCAAAAATGCGTTTTACTGTGTTTAAAGCTCAAATCGTTAAAATTTCTAAATATAGCGTATGCCTGGCCGTGCGTAGTGCACCCTCCAATCTTCCTCTCTGTGGATATGGCGGGCCGGACTAAAAACTCATGCTTCAGGAAACAAAATTAATTTTAAAAGCTCTTCTGCAACCAAAATAGACGTTTTTGAAACGTTTTTGAATCCAGAAAATGTCGTCTGATTTTTGGAGCGCTTCGCTTGGGAAATTTTGTTTCACCACATATGGCACTCGTAGTAAAGGTAATAACGAACCGAACCGATTCATTTTGCATGTATAAAGCGCATGTGCAAATTTAAGCACGATTCTGTGTATCGAATACCTCGCCGAATCCAATCAAACTAAACTTATTTTGAGATTTAGTATTAAAATTGAGTCTGGTTTCTAGCGCACTTCGCCTGCGAGACCCTTGAATCGCCACTTCTAAAGAGCCCGTACTTTGGTTTGAGGAAGCGGCCATCCATAGACGATGCGACGAAAGCTGTTTAAAATAGTATATAACTCAATGATCTATCTTTCACAAAAACTACTTATGCCACTGATCTATTTGTCTACGACCCTGAAGTCCCTCGGTTGTGCCTGCACCACACCGGTTCGTGTCCACCCAGGATCTAAATTCAGTTCGTGCGAGTTATCTTGTGGCTCAGCTGGCTTGCCAGCCATTGGCTCAACCTAAACCTGGCTTCATTCGGGGTCTTGTCGTAAAAATTCATTTGCTTGAGGAATTCATATTTTGACTCAGTGAGTACAGTACTCATTTTGATTTTGCACTTTCAAGTGTTTTCTTCGTTCTTTGCATTAGTAATCGATAAAATGCAACGCAGACTTTATACACAACGCAACCCAACGCCTGTATGCCCTCGCGATTATAGACTTTGAACTTTGAAGAGGGCACTTGCTGTGTATACATGGACAGACTTTTCAACAGTATTTAATAAACATAGTTTCACTGAATAAAAGTGGTAGCAACTAGCAATAACAACAACAACGACGTTAATGCTGTTTTTTTTAATTTTTAATTTTTTAAAACATTCTATTTTCATTATTTTTATTTATTTTTTTAATTTTTTTAATTTTTTAAACTTTCTCTTATACTTTTAATTTTTAAAAATTTTTTTAAACTTTCCATGATTATTTTTTGTTTCTTTTTAAATTTTTTAAAGTATTTATATTGTTTATTTATTTCCGCATTTCGTTCGTATATATCAGTTGGATAAAATCAGTCACCAATTAAACGTTTAAAATCTTTCACAGGCGGTGCCAGAACACAGGGTTGCGGTTTGCAAGCTGGATGCAGTAGAAAACTTTTGATTTATGCTGCCGCAACAATAAACCGTACTTTTTACTCAATGCAGGACCTTTATATAAATTACTTAGGAACCTCAGGGGGATGCAGCTAGCGTTGTTATTGGCAACAAAATTGCAAGAAGGTTTAGCTTCTTTCTGTGGATGTCTTTGTTCTCTTACTAAATTACAAATTCAAGGCTACAAGAAGTTGTTCGCTTTGATTTGAAATCATTTATAGCTATAGCGGCAATTCTTATTTTATGGTTTTCAAGGAATGCTTAAAACTGTACTGTTATTGTTAAATTCCGTTATTGTTTGTTTCGACCGCTTACAAGGATGATGCAAAAATACTAAAGGATGTTCCGAAAATTCTACCATTGTCCTAGTTTTGGTGAAAAATTGATGACTTTGGTATCCTTTGTTTGGCCCATGTAGAACAGGGCCGGATAGTTTCGCGGAGGGGTTATAATAGAGTCAGTTTAAACTTTAGATTAATATTTTTGCTTAGGCTTAGGCTTAGGAATAGGCTCATTCATACGCTTAGGCTTACGCTTAGGAATATGCTTATACTACTGTTCCGGCCCTGTTCTATACGTGGGCCCTTTGGTTTATGATTTGATGCGATTATCAGGCCCTACCGTGGCGTTCCTAGTTGTGTGGGTGTCAGGGATGTACCGAGAGGGGGGCGGGGGAGAGGAAAAGCACGGCTGCCCAATCAGAAGCAGTACGTGTGTCATTATTTACAAAACAATTACGCCTAGCTTCAAGCTCGCTTTGCTCGCGAGTTTTGTACTAGAATTAAAATGTATTAGCGTGTAGCTTTCGCTCGTGATATTTTCTTCAAATAGTTTAAACGTAACGGACAATTCGGTCTGGTCCAGTTACCCAACCCGCTAAAAATTTAGGGAACCTAAAAGAGGACTCTAAAATTGGTCTCAGAGACGAGTAGGAAAAAGTGACCAATCTCATATATCCCGCCAAAAAACTAGATGGGTCACTGCTAAAGGGTTCTAAAATTCATTTTTAGGTGAAAACAAAATGCACGAACCTGGCACGATGCGGCCCCCTTAATCCAAATTTCTCGGTACGCCACTGGTGGATGTCGCAGTACAACATATTCAAGATTTCAAGAAGCTGTTCGCCTGCATTTTAAATCACTTATAGCTGCAGCGGGCAATGTAAAGAACAGGGGCGGAACAGAATTACAAGCATATTCCTAAACCTAAGCGTAAGCCAAAACCTAAGCGTACGAATGAGCATATTCGTATAGAGCCTAAGCCTAAGTCAAGCAAAAAATTAGTCTAAAGCTTGCTCTATTGCAGTCCCACAGAAAAACGTTCCGCCCCGTGTCTTTACATGGACCGCTGCCGCGGCAATCGTTATTCTAAGTTGTTCAAGGAATGCGTAAAACTTTACAGTATCTTTAAACTTTGTTATCGTTTTTTCCGATCGCGCAGAGGAATGTTTCGAAAACTCTAAAAACCGTTCCGAAAATTCTCATTTTGTCCAAATTTTAGTGAAAAATTGCTGACTTCGGTAATCCATTGTTTCATCGTTTGGTGGGATTATCAGGCCCTACGGTGGCGTTCTTAATAGCGGTACATATCCGAAATCAAGTACATATACAAGTTTAACGTTTACCTTCATTATTAGCTTCAGTTAAAGAGTACAATTTCTCTTTCACTGAAGTTTATCGATTATTTACTATCATTTTAAGCATATTTGTTTAGCTATGTTATTTAGAGTATAAAATCAATGTAGGAAGCTCGCTCAAATGCAGTCTAACGTAGCTTTGTATATATTTGAATTATAAGACATATTTTTGAACTGTGCGCTAAAGTTTCGTTGTACCGGTCTGGAAAGTATTGTCAGCTATTGAGTTTGAAATGTATAAATTCAACTAAATATTTTGAAACGCTAAGGTATACCAGCGTTGATTGATTCTGAGTAGTGATACTCAAATGTTCCTACAAATATTTGAAAGGGCTTAAAAGTTTTGTGTAACAATACATAGGGGCTGTAGAGAATTTGAACAGGACGGCACCAAGAAATATTGGCCGTCGCTCAACACTGAAGCGTAGCGTTATGTTTTGTTCACTACCGGATCATTGGTTCAATTCATTTTCAGCTCTCAGTTTGCTGGCTCAAGAAATGCTTGATTTGGAAGTTTTCGTAGGAAAAATACGATCGAGCGTGGGTCGCAAGCCCGTGCAACTAACGCTATATTAACTGTTTTGTTTTCCGGTTCGTGAGGCTTAAGACTGAAAATCACTGCTGTATCTTGTACACATTCTCCGTTGTCAGGGTGAAACCGAAGGTGAAAAATACCGGAACCGAAGCCGGAGGTCAGCGAAACTCGTCGGAGCCAGAGCTGGAGCCGGAGGTGAGACGAAAATAGGTAGTAATAATGATGGTTAATTAGTTCATTTTAGCCAATATCTGCATTATGTTGTTAAGTTGTTTGATTTTACGCTAATTTTCTGCTAAATTTCAGAAATTCTTTCATGCAAATTGTGACAAAAGTAAAACGAAACTTGCTAAGCAGATAAACTTTGCAAAATTATGCTAAATTTCACTACTGCAATTGCCAGAACCTCCGGCAAAAATTCTACCGTAGCCGGAGGCCGATTTTCTGCCGGAACCGTAGCCGACAGCAGACATTCGGTTGTACCCTGCCCGTTGTTTACGATTAAGGCTCAAGCATAGGCTTACACAAACACAAAGTTTGAGGCTTAGGTAAGTCTATTCCGATTTCTATTAGCCTGAGCCAAAGCCTATGCCAGTGTGGAAGAAATTGTACAGGAGGTTTACTTTCTTGCTATTTTATTGTTCAGTACAATATTTGTCTAATTTTTTAATTTAATCAGCAAATATATATATATATACATATATACATATACCAGTGTGCTATATGTAATTTTCACATAAATGGAATTTCGTCTGGCATTAAGTAGCCTTGAATTTCCAGCAAAAACCACATTATGTGCTTCATACTAAATATAGCAGGTGTGTCAGAAACTCTCGTGTTCCTGGTGTTTGAAGCTAGCAAACAACCGGCATTTTTATAGTTCGTGCGGAATAACGAGTCGTGCTAAGCTTGCGGCAGATCTGGGCGGTGGAGGATCTACAAATTTCGGCTTTTAGGTTATCCCCCCAGCTAGCGTTTGCCCAAAAGTGGTCGGATCGGGAATACAATAGAGTAAGCTTAAACTTTACAATAATTTTTGGTTAGACTTTTAATTGTGGCTTATCCTTACGCTTAGGCTTAGGTTTAAGCTTAGACTTAGGAATATGCTTATATTACTGTTATGGCATTATTCTATACATTGGCCGAAATTTCTGGCGGAGAGGCAGAACGATATATGAGTGAAAAAACCTCGCCAATCATATGAGTCCCAAGACCAACGCAAGCTTAGTATCATTTTTTGCACAACATACTGGTTTTACTTCCTGCTGCCCGAACTAAGCCATGGTGCCCTTTTTTGATTCGACCAATGAGATTAAAGGATCAGAATTCCCAATATTGTTACCGGTGCGATTAGAAAGTGTCCTAAACTGTATTGCATATATCAGAAATAAATATGATTAAAATAAATCAATTGATGGTAGTGTTCACAGGTTGACGCGTACTCTCAGAGATTGTTTTTTCACTATTTTTCAACTGTTTGGCTAGCGAAGTAGAAAACACATTGTGAGCTTCAGGAACCATTTGTATAGCGAAATTTTCAATGGAGAATGACATCCACCACTGTTCGTCTTGGATGCTCCACTGCTTCCGGTTAGATTTGTTAAACAAGAACCGCTTTTAAACCTAAGTATATATATGTATTGTCAGCCGCTCCAAGTATCGTACAATATTCACTAGAGCTTGGGAATACCAACAACGACCATAGGGCCGCACTACCAAACGTAAACCATAACATATTAATGCAAACAGAACCTTTACTTTCCGTAACACCAACGCAAAATATCAACAATAAAAATACCCCCTTTTGAGTCTTGAAACTGCTTATATAACCATTAACTTATTTGCATATTCCATTTCAAGCCGAGAATCACCATTTGCAATTTACATAATACAAAACGAGACCGGTTCCCTTACACTACCCCCCCTGGCGGTAGTGGAACGATCCCGGCCATTGTGACCAGAATTTAGTTGATCATTGGAAGGTACATTAAAAGTTACTTTTTTAATTATATTGGGTTTGCTTTTTTGGACGACTGTAGTTATTTCTGCGCCCAAGTTTTTTGATGTCAAAAAATTTTCCGCTAACTCGGAAGCTCTATTAAAACCGTAATGTTTGGACCGCCGACAATGGACAAATTCTGAAAATCCCGTCCTGGGAACGAAAGCAACTCTATTGGTATAAAAAAATTTAACAGGAACAGAATTTTTCAAACGCTTTACAGATTGCAGCGGCGAGTCATGCCAGTCAAGTATCAGAGCAGGCCAAGGCTGGAAACCTTTCAATTTCGCCAGAACTACCGTTCCTGTTGTGTGACCTTTTATGTTCCGGTTTTCTTTAGTCGTTGGATTTTTTAAAATCCCGCGATTCACCAGAGAAAGTTGCAGCCCCTCTTTAGGTTTAGAGGTTGAAACCTTGCCCGGATGATTTTTTTCAGAGCCTGCCTCGAGAAATGCTGGTTTTAAGCGGTCAATTGAGATTCTGTGTTCTTTTCCCCCTATTTCTATTGTTAACGTTTTCTTTGCTCTTTCAAAAACTTTATAGGGGCCTTTGTACCGCGAATGCAGAGATGATTTTGGAGCCACATCCAATAACCAAACATAATTTGAATTGGCAAGCTCTTTAGGCACAAAATGCTGAACCTTGTGCTGTCGCAAAGGTGCCTTAAACTTTTTAACTCCTTCAAAGAAAGTTTTAACAAACTGTGTTGTAGGTTCGCAGAATTCAGGTTTTTCGTTCATGAAAATTTGGCAAGGGAGTTCTAGCGATGTGCCATATAGATATTGGGCTGGCGAAAACCCTTCGTAATTTACCGAAGTTCTTAATCCCAGCAATACAAGCGGTATCTGGTCAAACCAGTTTGTGTTATCACACTGTGCCCTTAAAGAATTTTTCAAAACTTTATGCAACCTTTCTACCGCTCCATTGCAAGCGGGGTGATAAGCAGTAGTACGTTTTCTAACGATACCTAGCTGCTGCATAAGTTCACCCCAAGCAGCGGATTCAAATTGCGATCCCCGATCAGATATAATTGTACGAGGAACACCGAAACGGCTTACCCAACCATGCATTAGGGCTGAAGCGACCGAGCTTGCAGAAATGTCTTTAAGAGGGATTACTTCCATCCATTTTGTAAAACGATCGATTATAGTAAGAAGATGTGTGTATCCCTTAGACGGGGGAAGGGGTCCCACCAAATCAATATGTATTGTATGTAACCTAGCTGATGTTGGTATTTCTCCTACCGGAGATTTTGTGTGTCTTACAATTTTCGACCGCTGGCACCGCTGGCAGGATTTAACCCAGAGTTTGACATCTTTATTCATGCCAGGCCATATGAATTTTTCAGCAATGCTCCTTAAAGTTGCCTTTGCTCCTCCATGAGCTAGATTGTGGTATTGATCAAATACTTGGCGCCGCAGCATGTTAGGAAGATAAGGTCGCAAGCTCTTCGAGTTGCCGTCGCATACAATTTCAACATTTCCAACTCTATGGATTTTCAATGGAAGGCTGGTAGCCTTGAAAAATTCACCTAACCCTTTGTCAGTTTTTTGTGCGTTTGCTAATTCTGTGTCGGTATTACCACAAATTGCGGAAATACTGCGAGACAAAGTATCTGCAACGATATTATCCGAACCCGATAGATGCTGTATGGTGCAATTAAATTCGGAAATAAAAGATAGCCATCTCGACTGTTGTGGCGACGGGTTACGCATTTGAAGGGCGTTGACCAAAGGTTTATGGTTCGTTTTAACCACAAATGAATGCCCCAGTAACCAACTAAAATGTTTGAGCGCCAAATAAATGGCTAAAAGTTCACGGTCAAAAGCCGATTTTTTTGTCTCGTTAAAAGTAAATTTTTAAGAGAAATAGGCTATTGGCTCAGCGGCTTTACCTGCTTTTTGGTGAAGAACTGCACCCGCTGCTATGACCGATGCGTCTGTTGTGAGCTCAATTTTCGCCGCAACACTGGGAAATGCAAGTCGAACACTATTTTTGAGCGCCTGTTTCATGTTTGCAAAAGCTCGGTCTTCGACTTCTGACCACTTCATATCAGTATTTGACCTAACTTTAGGTTTGCGAGTAAGGTCGGTTAACGGCGCTGCAATCTCGGAGAACCTCGGAATGAACCGGTGATAAAACCCGGCCATACCGAGAAAACGCTTTAACCCCTTAATGTTTGTTGGCTTCTCCATCCTTGCTATTGCATCTACCTTCGCACGGATTGGTTGAAATCCGTTCTGGGACATTTCAATGCCAATAAACGTGGTTTTAGTGCAATAGAACTCACATTTATCCGCTTTTAGTTTTAATCCATAAGCCTGAAGTCTGCTTAAGACCTGATGCAGATGTTCCGCATGTACGGTTGTGTTTGCACTAGCTACCAATATATCGTCCAGGTATGCCTTAGCAAAAGGCATATCCTGGAGGACTGTATCTATAAGCCTCTGAAATGTTTGTGCTGCATTTCGCAAGCCGAATGGCATGCGTCTATAGATAAACAAACCGAAGGGTGTGGTTATCGCAGTTTTAGGCTGGTCTTCAAGGGCCACAGGGATTTGATGATGTGCCGTTACCAGGTCCAGTTTTGAAAATATAGTGCATCCGTGCAAATCATTTGTTAAATCTGCAATATTGGGCATTGGGTACCTATCAGGAACGGTTTTTTGATTGAGAAGACGGTAATCTCCACAGGGCCTCCACGGAGTTTTAGGGTCCTTTTTTGGTGCCATATGCAGGGGAGTTGCCCAAGCCGACTCACCGCGATAAACAATTCCCTGCTTTTCTAACTTCAGAAAATTCTGTTTGGCGATTTGTAACTTTTCGCCGAACAATCGACGAGGTCTGGAAAAAACCGGTGGACCTTCGGTTATAATATGGTGCTTCACGGAGTGCAACGTCCCCATTTCTGGCGTTATCTCCTCAAACAGCTGTTTAAATTCATGCAAGAGCTTGCTTACGCCAAAGGATGTACCCTTCCTGACTAGCTCTGCGGACAACTGTAGTTTTTTGGGTTTGCCATGGACTAAAGCGATCATTCTATGCGATGTTGGAAGCTTTTTGATAGGTTCAGGACTCAAGTTTATCAACTTATGGTTCCGACAATCAATGCCTAAGCCATAATGACTTAAGAAGTCGTATCCAAGGATGGGCTGCGTCACGTTTGCTATTACAAATTCCCAGTTAAAATTGCGGTTCATATCCGAAACAAAAAGCTTAAGCTTACGTGAGCCGAAAGTTTTTACCGGAGTCCCGTTTGCAGCCAAATATGTTTCCCTGCTGGCTACGAAGTTTTTTGCGAACTCCCGCGGTAGAAAACTTTGGCTAGCGCCGCTGTCAACCAAAAATCGACCATAATTTTTAGCGGCAACGAAAACTGTATTTACTCCGCCGCTAGCCGCTTCTACGGTGGAGCCAAGTTGTTTTCCTGGTTTTTTGAAGAATGCAAAACCCACGAACATGGATCATTACATTTTTTAGCGTTTCGACCGAATTTAAAATGATAATAACAAAGTTCACCGTCGGGGTTAAACTTACGCCCCGGCGACGAAAAACGCCTCTTAGTCCAATGACTATTTTTGGCGGATGAACTTCTATTCCGGTTTGAATACCCCTTTTTGTTGCGCATGCCTGAACGACCACGTTCCTGCCTGAAAAGCGCATTTACCTTACTGGTCAATTCTGCTACGCTTTTTGTCATTTCGCCCACATGACTAACTAATGACTGCGACTCGTCTACGAGATTTATTGCGCAAGCACCCGGAGAACTAGTATTTGCCGGAAGAACCTGTTCAATTATCCTATCTGCTAAATCTGCTATTTTTTCTATTTCTAGCTCTTCGACTACTGCTAGTGCAAGACGTACTTTTTCTGGCAATATTTCCATAAAGCTGAGCCTTACCAGCTCTGCGTTATTGGGCGCATGCCTCTGAAGATGGCGGAGAGCCGCCGAAGGTTTGCGGTCTCCAAGGTCTTGTTCTGACAATAACTTTCGTAAAAGTTTTTCCTGGCTGAGTCCGAAGTATTTTAAAATGCATTGCTTCATCGACCCAAAACTGTCCGTAGCTTGAGCACCGCAGTCATTAAGGACACTAGTCGGTAAAGCTCGAAGAACACTGTTTCTTTTAACATTTTCAGGCAGACCCTCTAACAATGGCTCAATCTGTGAAAACCAAACTCTTGTGTCCTGTTCGTAAAACTCAGGCAATTTAGGAATTTGAATATTAGCAGGCCCCACCTGAGTCGCAGAAATTGTGCTGGGAGCCTGTGCAATTTGAAGAGCTAACTTTACGGAACCTGCTGCTTCCAGGTTTAAAGCTTCAATTATGTCACGCTTGGTTGAAGGAATTTGAAAGTCCAGGTCGTCCTCGTGAAGAATCTGAAGAGCTGTGCCTAAAATTTCTTTCAAGTATGATTCAAGCTTAAGTGCAGGCCCAGGATTAGGTTCTATGCCGCACATAAGCAGCAAAATTCTAAGGCTCGATGCGTGTCGGTCGGTAAGATTCAAATCAAACGACTGTGTCATACATATCTGAGAGCGTGCGTGCCTGTTTAAATATGCGTTATATGTATTATCCTTAATTGTATCTAAGAATAGCAAAAAAAGAATAGTAGTAGCTAGCACAATTCGTAAAAACCACATAGAAAATTTAGGTCGTTCAACTGTCCGCGTTACACCCAATTTTATATGTTTCGTATGAACCTGCCTAGAGTGCTTTGTTATGCTCATCGTCCTACTTGAGTGCAACGCTTTCGACGAGTCCGAACTGGACAGGTGAAGCGTGCTTTCCAAAGTGTCTGAACTGACGAATTTGTTATTGCTACTTCGCGAAAAACGCTTTGGCCAGTTAAGTGGCCTTGCCAAATCTGATTTAGTTTGTTGTTGTGATTTTCCTGCCTTAATTTCTACCGGTCCTTCCGGAATGTCAGGTGTTAAAAAATTATTTCTATTTGTGCGTTTGCTTTTCAAAGTTTTGGGTTTCTGCCCAAATTCCTGTATTGAACGTTGTCTTATAAACCCGCGTGCTTGCAGAGCCTCGGTTGCGACAGTATTTATATGCTTAAATCGCTTCGGGCCTAAGTGCACACCGCCGTACCAACGGCTTACCACCACAATAACATTTCGAGCCCCGGAAAATTCGAGTATATTTAGTAACCGGTTTCCGGCACCACGTTCTCCGTCATCACAACAATATGAATTTATCAATTTTCCACTACTTAAAATGCGGTATGCAACAATATTATGGGTAGCTGATGCGACCTTTTTGTTACTTTTCAATTTTTCTAAAACCGCAGAAACTTCCGAAACACTGTCTACGGTGGCGACGTGCGCTTGAAAAGTGCTTTTCCGATCCGAAATTGCCGCGCTGGAATAAATATTTTGAGTTTCGATAGCGGTCGGCATGGGAATGGTTTCTGCATTACATGATGGCCCGGGATTAGACTCTATATCCCCTGCCATAAGAAGCAAAAGCCGGAGCGCCGTCCCGTGTCTCTTGGTTTTTAAACCAGAAAAGAACAACCCGCTGCAGATTTTATGCTTTCGTGCCCTATAGAACAAGCTTTGCATAGCTGCACTTCGACTCAACAAAATAGAAATGTGGACAAAAGCGCTGTTATTCCAGCTTGGCCTGGTTCTCATAGTTTGGCTGTATCGCATCACAATACAAAAAATAAAAAACAAATTCAATATACGACCTGAATTTTTTATCGATTCTGTTTGTACGCAACATTTTTTCTGTTGGAGTTCATTGTTCTCCTTCGGCATCACCAGCTTCAGCTCAATAACCAACCACATAATCGCCTGTGCGAGCGCCACGTTCCACAGTTGCCAACACGTGTTTTGTTCAGTCGGGCTCACCAGTGTATTGTCAGCCGCTCCAAGTATCGTACAATATTCACTAGAGCTTGGGAATACCAACAACGACCATAGGGCCGCACTACCAAACGTAAACCATAACATATTAATGCAAACAGAACCTTTACTTTTCCGTAACACCAACGCAAAATATCAACATTAAAAATACCCCCTTTTGAGTCTTGAAACTGCTTATATAACCATTAACTTATTTGCATATTCCATTTTAAGCCGAGAATCACCATTTGCAATTTGCATAATACAAAACGAGACCGGTTCCCTTACAATATATATATATATAATATATATATACTCAGCATATATTTTAAGTCTAAGACGACCGTATATTGAATTCATTTCACAATACAGTTCGATTTGTTGCAAACTCTTTTGTGACAATCGGTGTACAACGTCGCGTCACCCACTAAAATTCATGCGCTACAAAGTTGCACAATATTTACGATCACCGCGTGTCGCACGCAAACGAACTCTCCGTCCGAACTTTTTTTGAGGTTTAGCGCGTTTTAAAATAGCTATGTCATCGTTGTAACAAAAATTGTAGATCTTAACGAAAACGAATTTACACCCGCGGTTGTTGCCAATTTAGTTTTTATTTGAACTTAATATTAAAAAGGTGTTGCAGACGTGTTTACGGCAAAAATTGCACCATCTTAAACTATATTAATAATTTGAATTGAGGACATTGAGAAACAACAGAGGTGTTAGCCTATTGTATTTGCGTCATATTTAATTTCAGAGTAGCTATGTTAGCATTCTAGCCGTATTGTTTGTAGATAATAATAAATAAGACAACTTTTAATAAAAAATGCGAAGCTGACTTCTGCGGCGAAAATCACATCATGTTTACTATTTCAATAATAAATGTGGCGGGGAGACGTGTTTCCACCGCAATATTGTACATTTTTGACCCATACACGAATCTGTGACTTCAATGTTGTATATTTTTTGGCCATTGAAAACAAAAATTACTCATGTATATTGTTTGGTAGCAAAATCTGTATTGTAGTTGTATCTTTTTACGTCTCAACGTACATCGGCGTTGCCAAAATATTGTTTCGAGAAGGGACTTCAAAACGTTTTTGTTGCAAATCCAGCGGTGTGAGCGACAAAACGTTTTTGACATTTGCAAACTATTCTACAGCGTGTAACATGGCATTATGTCGGGTCTTGAGTAATTTTATTGAGATATACACCCCTCTATGCTGTCTTGTATAAGCCCCTGCTCAAGGAAGCACCGTGTACGACAAGCGCTACATAACTGAGCATTTTGCTGAGTTACAATAGTTGTACGGTCAACAATACAATAGATAGAAATAGAGTGATGTTATAGTGTTATATTCTGACTGCAAAATGTCAGTTTTTTTGTGTCGTTGAGTGAGCTTTGAATCGTATAGAACAAGAATTTTTTGAAGGTATTGTTTCGGTCAACTGTTTTAGCTGAAATATTTTATTTCAGCCAACGAAGAAATACTTAAACTAACAATAAGTTTACTTAACTCGTATTAAACGTAAAAACGCCTTAGTTTAAGTAAAACGTAAAATTCTAGTTTAGTTAGACCGTCAAGCCATTTAAGTTTTACTAAAACTAATATTCAAGTTTAGTTAAGCTATAATTTAAGTTTAAGTTTTTAGAGAGTAGTTTGAAATTTTTCCAATCGGATCAGAAACTATACTAAGTCTATGGCACAATTAGAGTGTACCTCTACTGTTAATTTGGGACGTAGCTAAGTAGTTATTTGGCGTTATATCCTATATAACCACTTATCTATCTACTTGTTGATACTCATTTTGACCAATAATATTCGTTTGAAATGTTGATTTCGAGAAAGCGTAACGAACAAAAAATACCTCTGACTAGGCTTAAAGCACGAGTAGTTGTTTGCTTTTTCTTCACAAAAATATTCCCGTTCATAAAATGACTAATAATAAAATAGGCTTGTGCTCTATTAGGCTTAGGCGTATTTTTAGGCTTAAGCTTTATGTTGTGCAAAGAAAAATAATATAGAGTAAATGCTAAAAAGCATTTGCTTTCTGTCAAATTAACACCACAGCACAGAGAGTAAACAAGTATCAAATATGCGTAGTTTATCTCTGCAGAATTTACTGGTGCAAATAATAGTACAGTTTCTAACTATTTTAGGCACAGTATTTCTAAATTTAATTTTAGAAATAAATAGTTAAGCTCAACACGATGTTCCTATGGACGTTGTTATTTTTAACGATGTTTCGACATCATTAAACAATAATACGACAGTCTGTGCCTGGCTATATGTCAATTGCGGATTCAAAATCAAACATTTAACAGCAGCGCTGATTGGCGGATTCAAAATCAAACATTTAACAGCAGCGCTGATTGGCGGATTCAAAATCAAACATTTAACAGCAGCGCTGATTGGCGGATTCAAAATCAAACAATTAACAACGCCGATTTGGTTACAAGCCGTCTTGTGCAACTTAAACGCACAAATGCTGTGTATTGCAAAATCGTATTCTGCAGCGATGATACGATATTATTGGTTAATAGCTTAAAATTATTAAAAAATTTAAATTTAAATATTAAATTAAAAAAATTAAATGTAAATTTTAAATTGAAAAATTTAAATTTAAAAAGTTAATTTTAAATATTTAAATTTAAAAAAACGTCATGACTGAGTTGTTAGGAACTGTAATCGATTCGCTTGATCTCTCACGTGCCGGTGAACTGTTCAGTGTGTCCGATTGGGAAGTTTTGTCAAATTTGCACGCGACACTTGCAAAAATTAAAGACGTTTTCGCTAGCGTAACATATTTGACTGATTCAAATAGTCAAAGTGTTGTTGAAATTTGTCTTGGTCGTATTACAACTGCAGTCAGGTACGGCAGAGGTGTTCGCTAGAAAATAATAGCGCTGCTTTCTCTGTTTATAGTTTATTGGTTTATGTTCTAAGATTGCGCTTTGCGTTTTAGTTTAGTCTGAGATTCCAGAATTAATCTCGTGCCCAGCGTCATGATGCTTAACTCTAGGGACTACATAGGAAGGACTAGGCCTTAGGGCTTGTGCGGCTTATAGATCCTTTTCATTATTTCATGACGAATTTCAGAACTTCTGACGGCCAGGAGCATTCACGGGTGTTGTTCAAATATGTACAGATTTAATTAAACAAAACCTTACAAAGATCTCACGTTATCGTAGCCGCAAATCGATACTTATTTATCAAATTACTGCAAAATGTATTGAACTTAAAATTTGTATCACATTTTTAAATTTTTTTAATTTTAATTGAATTTATTTCAGAGAAACAGGTACAATTGAAACGTATGCGCCAGCGTTTATTGACGTTTTGGAAGCGTGTCTAAGTTTTCCAATGACACTTGCGTCATCAAATCAACACATCAAAGTATCCAATCAGCAAACGGATGAAGAACTCGCGCCACACGCAAAGATCGCGTCCGATTTGTTGTCATCGCTGTTTCAGGTAATTTTTGTATTTTTTTCATTCCTTAAAAAATTAAACGATAATATTCACTTAAACGAGCGAGTTTTGTTAAATGTTTTATTAATCAGTGCCGTAGCAGCCAGCCCTTAGGCCCTTACTCTCCATTTGGGGGCACTCCGAAGAGCAGCCTCCACCCTAACAATATTTTAAACAAAAAATTTGAAAAATATTTCAATTATTGCAAGGGGTACTGTGGTGAACCGAATAAGAGGGTGTCGGGTAATAAGATCGGGCGGTCCGCACTATGAGTCCCAATCAATAGGAGTCCGTATCCCTAAAAATAGTCCGTAAGCGGATAGTCCCTAAATTCTAATTACAGTCCATGAACGACACTTATTCCTAATTGTAGGGCATAAATGACTCCAGGACCAAATAAAGTTGAGTTCGAATCTTTAAGGCGCACTTAACCCTTCTCAGATTGAGTTGGCTGTAGGCAACTCAGCGCAGGTACATCTCTAAGTATAACGCATGACCGCTCAAGCAATTGACGCAAGACAAATAAACATTTAATTCAACGGATAGTTGCAGTACCGGATATATATCAGTAACGAAGGGTGGCGGAGTGTGGGTTAAAAATAAATACCAGTTTGTAACCGAATAACAAGGGGGTACCCTCTAGAGAGGCCAAATAAATATCAATCCCCCCTCTTATTCGAGTCACTACAGTATTCACACTTTGGATTTTTGGGGGGACCCACCCCAGCCTGCTCAGGCACTGCTGCCAATCTTCAAATTTTTTCGAGATTGTGTAAAGTTGACAGGTTATAGGTTTCGGAGTCCGCAGCTGAAATTAAAACTTTAGGTAGCACGGCTACGCATTTGTGTCGGTATAGGCCGAGTATACACAGTAATTGTAGGCTCGTAGCTAGTTCTGAGTGCTAGGAGGGACTAAACATGTTTAAGGATGGTGTGCAACGATTTCAGATAGCTTATAAGCGAAATAGAAAGTGTTTTAGGGAAATCAAAATTTCTCTACTGTAGTGACCCGAGTAACAGTGGGTAATAAGGGGGTTCCCATTTTGAGTTTCAATCAATAGAAGTCCGTAACTCTAATAAGAGTAAATAAGTGGATAGAGTCCCTAGACCCTAATTAGAAACCATAAATGTCAATCATCCCTAATTGTAATGCATAAATGACTCCAGAACCGAATATAGTTGAGTTTGAAACTTTAAAGCATGCTTAAGTTTCGAAAGTGCATTCCTAATTATAACCTGGCATTATCGCTCAAGCTTCTGATACAAGACAGACAAATACACATTTAATTGTCTATATCAGTATACGACGCAAAAGACTGTTATGGCAAGTATTTAAAGCAATTTCAAACGTTTCCTTCCATTTTTCTTTCATTTCAGTTTTATGAAACCTAAGGATTGCGCTATACTTTAGTGTGGCGCACGCTGCCGCGCCGGACACCACCACAATCCGCAGCGTGCCGCTATACTTTGCTACCAAAATCATATGGAAAATCTATTTTAATGGCGTGTGACAATTTTTAATAAACAAACTTTATCGTGCCGCCTGGCGCCACGTGATGTCGTCTGTCGGCGCGCAGCGAATATAGCGCAACCCTAAAGGATTATATTAGCGGTTGTCATAATCTTTAAAACACTGACCATAATATACGAATTTTTTTATATATATTTTAGCAGTATCGAAACAAAGGTGTGATGACAGTTGCAATACCGGTTGCAGTGAAATACTTGTCCAGCCGTAACACAGAGCTCACACGAGCTGTATCGAGTTATTTATCACTCGCTGCGATACACAACTCAAGACTGCTTGCTCATTATGCACCATTGATCATTAAAAGTGTTATTGATGGTAACGGATATTTTTGGCTTAATCTGCTTAGTACGTATTTACTTACCTTTTCAGACAAATGTTAATTTAATAGAAGGTAAGAGTTCCTCTCACAATTCTGCTTATGTTTTTAGGTTTAGGCTCGCACTTAGGCTTATTTTTAGTGCTCATTAGCATGAAAAGGAAAGTTATTGCGGAGTAGGGCCGTTGCCAGATGGCTCGAGGCTCCCATTGCCAAAAAAGTATTCGCAGTTGTATCTCAGTGCGGAGTCACCATTGTAAAGGAAAACTAACGAGCGAAATACCAGCAAAAACCAAGCGCATACTGTAGTGTCCCGAATAAGAGGAGGGACTGATATTTATTTGACCTCTCCAGAGGGTACCCACCTTGTTATTCGGTTACGGACTGTTATTTATTTTTAACCCACCCTCCGCCGCCCTTCGTTACTGACATATATCCGTGGTTGCAACTATCCGTTAAATTAAACGTTTATTGGTCTTGAATCAAAAGCTTGAGCGATAATGCAAGGTTATACTTAGGAATGCACCTTCAAAACTTAAGTACGCTTTAAGGTTCCGAACTAAACTTTATTTGTGCTCGGAGTCATTTAAGCGCTATAATTAGAGATAAATGACGTTTATGGGCTCTAATTAGGGCTTAGGGACTCGATCCGCTTACGGACTATTATTAGGGATACGGACTCGTATGGATTGGGACTCAGAATGGGAACCCCCCTTTATTACCCCTCTTATTCGGGTCACTACAGTATCGAAATTACGGCTGGTTTTGTTTGAATTGGTGATGTTGGAGCTATTAAATGGAGGTATGGGGTGTTAATTCAACTCTGTGCAATCTTTCCGGGGCCCATGTTTTTGTGTGTAGAGCTCGGGCCCCTAAGCTACACCTTAGTTAATGCGTATTATATTATGTAGTCATTATACCAAAACACTTTTTGTGGGAAGATATAAACAAGCACCGCGGTCCAATTGCCCGTCTCCCGTACTCGCGGTCCAGTCTCTAAGTTTTCGCTTATATATGTTTAACTTTTACCAACGATACGGATGCGGAACAAACGCAATTTTACACTTTAAAACAATTAGGTATTGAATTACGCAACGTTTTTTAACGTGCGCATTATTACAATAAATCACATCGAAGAAAGTAACCAACTGTGAAGTGTAAAGTTGAAGCTTAAAAAATATGTAAAAAAAGGCCAAAAAAACTACCGTTAAGTATTATTCGCAGTTGGTGGCAGTGGAGTTGATGACTGCAATCAAATTCATAACAAAATTGCAGCAGTGCAATTTCAAACTTAATCACATACTGACTGAGTGGCAGGGTTCCGAACAGAAGTACGTTTTGTATAAATAGTCCATCGAAATATATTTCTGAATAATTTTGTTTTCGGGACTATTTGGATATTTTTTCGCGTAACTGCATTTTTTGTGAACAGTTCAAACAACATGCTCTATAAAAACACTCTACTTAAAATACTTTAGGTTTATTTTACTAACTATTTTAAAATAAGTGTACTAAATATTGAGTAAATCTTTGCTAGAATAATATAAATAAGTAAAACTACTGCTGTTGTTTCCTGATTAATTAAGTAAATGTAAAGCTAAGAATTTCGTGTTTGCTTTAAATTAAGTAAAACTTTTCCAGGCACCATAGTAAGTAAAACAGACACTTAATTCTGCAACAGTTTTACTTAATTTAAAGTATATTTTTTAGTGAGTGGGCTTGATAAAACAAGTTGTGATGCTTATTTTGTGCATGCAAATAAAGTAACCGGCAACTGCATCATTGCAATTAAATGGTTCTGTCTCAAGTCGATTAAAGGCTCATAAACGAAAAATCAGAATTTTGGCATCAAAATAGTAGTCAGTCGGTTTCGGAATCGGAATCCAAGTTTTATCGGAATTTTAGCCGGGATTAGAACTCCGTTAAAGGAACCCTGCTGAATGGTTTCCAAGCAACGAATAATTGGCCGATACTTTCGATCTAACACGCCAAGATCGTGCTGTAGAAATCTGATAAAATAGCACACTTCAAATAGACGTGAAATTATTATAAACTTGAGATACACCGACAGATAATTTATAGAAAAATTTTGCGCGCCCCCTCTCATGAAAATTTTCGAACCTTGTCTTTAACTCAACTAAAATTCTTGTATGCTCCGTCTACGATTTTCTAGTCCCTCTCGATCAAGGTGAGCTGTCTACAGGCCTGTCAAGTGTTCACAGATGGATCATACGAAAATTTAAATTTCATCAAAAGAAAATGGTTAATTTGGGTTAAGTTTAAAACTGTAAAACTAAAAACTTTACGAATACTTTGCGTTAGAAAGTTTGAATAATATTTTAACAGTAAAATTTCAGGTAATTTATCGTTGGTTCGTGTTCTGCCACAAATCTACGCTGAAAATCGTGAATCATTCCATGCGAACGTTTCGCAGCTTGCAACTGCGCTTAGCAGTTGTGATCCAGCGGAACGTTTGTCGCTGCTTCAGTTGTTTGGAATGCTGACCAAAACAAAACCTCAGGTTTGTATAAGAATGATTTTTAACGGCGAAAAATTTAGATCTGTCGGCCGTAAAAATCCTGTTTACCATGCGCCCAATAACCGGAGTGTTTTAGTTGTTCCGCACCTGCTTGTCGCTCCTACGAAACATCGCACATGTGTGCCTGCCGTTTTTGAGTTTATGCTGAGGTTCGAAATTGTATTTATCCGTTATCGATGCTAAAATATAACCTCAGTTGCTGCTTGTTCAAATTGTCTTTCGAGCAATGATGGCACACCTCTTCTCTGTAACCTTACCTAATTTCTAGAAACAAATTTTGCGTTTCTTACCGAATAATTAGTTTCCTAAAGTTTAATTTCAGCTAATAATCCCGTATGTTAACAAAATTAAAACGTGTCTTTATTCTCATACGACTTGTGCCGCCGTACTGAATGTGTACACGTGCCTTGTGAACGCCGATCTGGCACACGTACTTGCCGATCAAATGTCAGCGTTGAAGAAAACTGGTGACAAACAAAGTCCGCAAAATTTAGCCACAATTGCAAAAATAATGAGTGCTATTGGTTGCACTGAAAAAGTTGGTTTGGCTTATTGTTTGGTTTTCATCAATTTTAATATGATGAACCAAATAAGAACATAGATCGCAAGCCTAACCCAAATTTAATAAAATCTAATCTAAGATTAATTGTGAGTCTACGGGTGCCCTGAAACTCGGTTGCTGCTGAAATACTGCGTGTATACCTCGTTGGAACAACATGCTCTGCACGACCCCTGTTCAAAGTTTTGTCCAAATTTAAGGACCAGGCCGCTAATGGAACCTCGGCCGTATTGCGCTTGAGCCAATCATGCTACCACTACACCATGCGGTCATTGCAACAACTTCATATACCGGTTTATGTGCACATGTATTACCATCGTTTTGCTTTTACATGCATTTACCATGCACATATGTCGAGAAGGCAAATTCTAGTTTGCATCTTTTTGCGGATTATGTTGGTAGCCTGTTCAGTTTTTCTTTAATAATACAATTTCAATGAGGGACCCAAAGATGGAGGTCTATTGGTTTGGGACCCCTATAATGGTGGCGCTATACTTGTGATGACGTCCGGCACCGGACCGTTTCGAACGTTGCAACAACTTCATATACCAGTATATGTGCACACGTATTACAATCGTTTTGCTTTTACATGCATTTACCATGCACATATGTCGAGAAGGCAAATTCTAGTTTACATACATCTTTTTGCGGATTATGTTGGTAGCCTGTTCAGTTTTTCTTTAATAATACAATTTCAATGAGGGACCCAAAGATGGAGGTCTATTGGTTTGGGACCCCTATAATGGTGGCGCTATACTTTTGATGACGTCCGGCGCCGGACCGTTTCGAACGTCGCCACGCGATAAAGTGCAACCATTACTCATGCAGCGTAGGAGCGTGTCTGTACACTTCGAATGTTCACCTGTATTTCAGATTATACAAACAGATGTATTCCTTGAGAAATAATTTGAGTCCCAACTTGTTTACCACCCTGGATTCGCAAGCGAATATTTTTCAGCGCAATGCTGGTAGCACATTTGGACTTGTGTTCAGTTGAACAAACTTACACTGCTTGTAAACCAACTTGAGTAGTTTGCTTTTTAAAAATTGCAGCGTATGTAAAATGAAATATCAGACTTTGGGTCAAGAAACATTAATATACACTTTCGCCCCACATTAAAGATTACAGTGTAGGGTCAAGCTTAGCAGAAGGTTTAGGCAAAAGTTTAAGCTTTGGATTAGGAAAGCCGTTTCCAAAACCTAAGCTTAAGACTGGACCTAAGCAAGAGGCTGTGCGTTGAAAGTGCACAAGAGCCTATTTCTATGTTTGGAAGCTTTTCTTGGGTTTTTTCGGTTATCCATCCGCCAGCTCGCGTTTGACCAAGAACGGTCGGATTTTGAAAATTTTTTAAATTGAGCTTCCCATGATTTTGACTGTTAAATTTTCACCGATCAAATGATATTTAACTTGTTATAATCAAATAATTGATTTGACGCGCCTATACCTAAATGTGACGGAGCTAAATCATTTATTTGACTTTGACTTGTTAATTGTCATTAGGCTGTTACAAAAACTGAACACCATTCCTCTCAGTTCAGCAAGGCGAGTCGAACGGTTTTGACAAATAGATTTCGGTCTCAAAGTGGAAATTGTGTTGAAAAAATCTAATTTTTTGAAACTTCCAAATTGGGTGTGGAATGCTCAGGCATGATCATGAGAAGCTCAAATATGCAAAAATGTCCCAAATCCGCCGCTTTTGGCCAAACGCGTTCTGGGCAGACAGAGAAAGAAAAAACCCCTTTTCTTTATTGTTCTAAAACCGTTCTTGCGCCCTTTACTAGCGACTCCTGTTTGCGAGCCTGAAACACCACCATGTGCAAATTTAAATTTCAGACCTTGGGTCAAGAAGCTTTAAACTACCTAGTGATTCAAGTATGCAAATCAGATTCGTCACCAGCTGTATTGCCGGCGTTGATGAAAGAAATTGAATGTTTGACCAGCCGGTACCCATCTGCAGTTGAACCTTCGCTTCCAATTTTGTCTAAAATCGCTGAAAGTGCCAATATTTCAAGTGTCAAAAGTTCGTATCATCGTATTTTTGAGCTGTGCAGGTAGGTTTGTAGATGATAACTTTTCGAGTTTTATTTATTGGAAATCTTTTCAGTTACGGTGTATAAAATTAATAAAAATATATAGATGAATGCACCATGAACTTGCTGTGTACTGTTGTAATCACTATGAAATTCAATTGGGGCCATTGAAATGTGCATGTCACCACAAGGAGTGCCAATTTTTTATATCATTTTAGGTCCTACTTGTGAAAGTTGCTGCTTAGGAATAAAGACAAGTTTCAAAATTTCAAAATTATATATACATATATATATACATATATATACATATATATAAATATATATATCTATATATATCTATATATATCTATATATATCTATATATATAATATCTACAGTGCCAATCACGTTGGAAGCGCATCCGGGCATTTCGCGACCACAGTTGCTCTATCGCCATCCAATGAACGTGTCACAGTTATATCGGTAAACGGCGCCGGAGGATTTAACTCAATCGGTACGAGCATTTCTAGTGTTGACGAACTCAAAGATTCCGTCGCTGCGCTGGTTCAATCCTCGCCGAGTGCGTCAAAAGCGTTGTTTACAACGAATCGAAATAGCATCGGAACGAATTATTTTACTTCAATTGATAATAACGGTCTTAATGACCAGTTTATCGGCCCTGTTGAGAATAGGTTAGTCGGAAGTATGATGGTAGTAAATCAAACGGACGCAGAAAGGTAGGCTTGATGATGATGATGATACGAATCATTCACTGGCCAGTTTGTGCAAAGCGAATATGCGGTACAATTTGGCACGGACACCGTACAAATTTACTACATTTTGCCGATTTCTCGAAATTTACAAACTTAAAATGACCAAATTTTGGAAAATGACATAAACACATGCTTACTCCTAAGCCTAAGCCTAAAGCTATTCTGTCACATCCACATAATTAGCACCGGCTCAAATATACCTTTGTTACATTCGGTGAAGAAATGTTAAATTTCGATATCTTGAATCTCCCAGTGGATAAGATCTAGCAAGTTAATCCTAAGCCTAACCAAAAATCCATGTTGTCAGGTGCCTACAGTAAACACGGGATCAAATATTTGCAGATGGAGTGTGAAATTTCTATACCTGAATATAACGCTAGACAAATTAGGTCGCGGTCATCACTGCTTATGGACTGTGGTGTCAAAAAGTTCGTCGTTAATACATTTACTATGTTTTATAGTTAATTTTGGCTTAAGAACCACATTGCTTCATACAGATGTAAGGTGTGAAAGCCATTTTGCAACTTGAAATTAAAAATCTCCATTTCCAAACCAAGGAGCTAACATTTTTGTTCATGCGGCCCCTGTCCGTCACCGTTCGGTATTGTACGGGTGCAATTCATGTATGATTCTTGTCATTTTGAGATAATTAATCAACTCAACCAAAGTCAACTCAACTCAGAATGAGAATTAACTCAACTTAGAATGAGTTAATGTTTACTGATATTAATTCATAAATAACCAACTCGCTAGCTGAATTGATTAATCAACTCATTTGAATTACAGTGTATATGGCCAACCTTATATTTAATATTTTTTCAAAAGTTCTGCGAACTTTCAGGATCGCTTATCGAACACATGATATATCGTCGCCACAAACAACATCAACAACATCAACTGATCATACAACAGGAAGCATTCATATCATCGGGGATAAGCATGTATATCTTGGTCCGGACGGCCGTGCGCGGCTGATTTCATCAAACAAACGCCCTAATTTAAGCCGATCAAAATCAAAAAGTGTCGGAAATTTAGCCGGAGGCAGTAGTCAACATCGTAGTGGGGGTCGGGGTTATCCTGAAGATAAAAATGGCGTTTCAAATGGGGCTGGAGCGTATCATGGTGGGACTCCAGTCTTAACTCACTATAGCAAATTGAGTGCGCCTGGCAATCCTGGCGTGCAGATATCGGTTGGCACTAGCAGTGCAAGGAAGGGAAGCCAGAAAAGCAACGGAGAAACAGGATCCAACGAAAGTTATGCAACCTCTGCGTTCATTGGTCACAAAATGTGTTCACCAGACGGTTCTGGTAACGACACTCTTGGGTTCGCTGGCCAAACTAGGCAAACTGGGTCAAGTGGGACCTCGAAAACTCAAGGAAGCAATGCTGGTTCCCAGTTGGCTAGCGCAAGCCCGTCAAACTATGCAACGCATCATTACATCAAAAGTTCAGCGTTGCATAGTCATCATTCAGGCGACTGCAGCCCGATATTTTATGCATCGGCGTCAAATTCAGCAACTCCAACGTTTCGCCGGATTGCGAACGTTCGCGATGCAAGAGCAGCCCGTCTTAGCATGGCGTCAGGCTCGTCGGGATATCCGCCAACAGCTGCTGCCACCCCTAACTATCATACACTGTCAGTTTATGGTCAAATCTTAACTCCAAATACACCTTATGCTCACGATAAACGTCACAGCAGCTATCAGCGAAATGTTTCGCCAGCAATACCACCTCCCAGCAGCTTTCAACACCATTCTTGTGTTGCAACTGGGGGTCAAATTATTCAATCTGCTCATGTGACCCCTCCCAATTATGGCTACAGTCCATCTATTAGCAGCCGGTACGGTGGTTCATTTGGAACCCCCAATTTGTCGATAAATAGTGGGATTACAACTGGTGGCACGGCCACAAATCACTATGCTGCGTTCGAAGCAATTCGACATGACTTGGAGACGGCGAGATGGGAAAGTTTGCAAAAGCAACAAAGTCAGCAGGATTCGGGCGAACCTGGGGTGTTATCCCCTGCTGGAATTGGAAAAACCTCGACTTTGGACAGAACTTCAACTTCAATTTCGACTTGTGGTCCGACTGGTGGTGGCCGGCTTGAAACAACACTGTATAAAGATGATGCGATAACCATTCGGCGCACCAGTGACAGCATATATAATGCGTTAAATCAAGTATGTTTTGTCATAATTTAAATTTTGGCAATGCAGTATTAATTATAAATGACTCCTGTGCAGTATATATCTATTCAAGAAAATTTCACTAAGGTTAAGGTTTAGCTGGGACCCATGACGTCCGGATTACTGGTCCATTGTACTGTTAGTGCTATAGGGCAAAGAGCGACGTCAAAAAGCATCAAAAGAATCAGATTGACTTACATCGACTCAAAGTAAATCTTGTGTAGTTATAAATTGTTGCTAGTTTTTAGCATTTAGATTTACGTGTGAATTCAATAAAAATGTTCTAAATTTCTTTATTATATATTTTTTCAATTTTAAAAATTAAAAGTTAAAATTCAAATTAATATTTTAGTCGATCTCTAGTCAACAGTTATCGGATCGACTCTCGTCGACTGGAAGCAGCAGTCATCATCAGTTGACAGGATGTGGCGGAAGCAATTCAATTCAATTTGATCCGTCTGGAGGTCAAAGTAGCGGCTGTGACTCTGTGCTGAATGGCAGCGGCACAACAAGGGCAACCGTCCTCAAACTGAGTGGTTCGTCTAGCTTAAATAGCAGTGCTACCGATGCGTTACCGTCTGGAAGGTAAGCACCCCGTTAGTATATTGATACCTACAAACGAAATAACACTTTTCTTCGGTGCTTCCCAAAAATTCTAAAGAAAATTTTTAAAGGCGGCTTTCGTCCCCTTGTCTACAAGCTTATATAGATAGAATATTTAGACTAAAGATTTGTCAGACAACACTGCAAAAACGCAACGAATACACAAAAACTAACATGTAGCCAGGTCCGTAGCCAGCTCACCTTGCTAAGGAGGGTGGCTAAAAAGTTCGTCAGGACGGACATACAAGGGTTTTCGTTGACGTACAAATAATGTTGAAAATTTTCTAGGGGGCCAAAATTCTCTACGGGTGGCTGGGTTCTGCCGTGGTCCTCCTTGGCTGCGGGTCCGTGGAGCTTGATCTAGCTATAGTATTTGTGAAATCAGCCCACGATGAACCGAACGTGAGTAAGAAACTCCACGCACAACTAATTGTAGCGCTCACAAGCGAACACAATACTTTTATAGCGAGCCAATATTTTTTCTACGGAGGTAACTTTCTTACATCGTCTCGCTACACGCTGGTTTCAATCTCAGTGAATAGAAACACAAAATGTTTGGTCTGATTTTTTATTATTCGCAAAAAATTGGACCTCAAACTACATTTTAAATTTAAATTATTTTATAAATTTTTTCAGCACAAGCGAAGCGATGCCGTTAATGATTAGCGTCGGTACTCAATCAACGGCAACTCTTCAAAGCAAAGCGTCAGTGTCTCAGGATCGCACATTGAATCCAGCCGCGGTAAGCGTCAATTTCATATTTACAGCAGTATTCGCAAATATGTTTAGCACCTATTGTCATTTAATATTTCGTCTTTAACTGCCAACCAAAATAGTTACAAACGCACAAGTCTTAAAATCCACATAGAATCAAGCTGGATCATTTCGATAAAGTAGTGTTACAGCGTAATGCGTAATTTATCTCCCGCGTAATTTTTCCCCGGACTGATTCCGCTGGGAGGTTACAGCGTAATCTTAATCCCCACGTAATCTTTCTCCAGAAAGGTCACGCTAGCGTAGTGTTCTTCCCAGGAAACCAAGTTGAAATCTGCGGTAAAAATGATACATTGCAAACCAATTGTTTTACAAGTGGCATGTATAGTATCCGAATATATGCCCAAATTGACTATGTTGAAGTTTGAGAAATCATGTGATTTAAAATGAGTTTTTCCGACCTGAGATATATTTTTCTGGACAGAATAACGTGTTTAGATCGATATCACGCAAGGGAAAACCTGTGCGAAGTAAACTAATTTTGTTTCTGCGGGTAAAAATAACGGTTGCGTACACTTTCTGGTGGAAAAAATTACGCGGGGAGAATTACGTGAAGTGACCAAAGTTTTTTGAGCTAGCATATTGTTTCCGTAGGGAAAAATAGCGCTAGCGCAGATTTGCCGGGAGAAATTTTACGCTAGCGTAATCTTTCGGGGGTAGGAAATAACGCTGTAACACCTGCTTAGAACCCAGAAAAATCCAATAAGAGGTATGAGAAAAATTAATTGAATTTACTTAATAAATATATAGCATACTTTAATTTCTAGTTCGAAAAATGTACCACGAAAGCCTCATTTACCCATTTACACGTGCAAGTTTTGCAGAAGTCGTAGTTGCATTTTTCACGTGCAAATTTTATCACCGAAGAAATTTGAAGCTGTAAGTTTTCGCTGCAAGAATCCTGCAAATTGCAACTCTTAGTTCTCGTTGCAAAAACTTGCAATAGATGACTGGTCTGACATTGCGGTCACACAATGAACTGGTTACATTTTACATTACAGGGCGTAGCTTACAATCAGCTTCGTGTCAACGATGCTGTGAAACAGTTTTGCGAGAAACATATCGCAAAAATTAAAACTTATATGCACGATTTGTCAACCAAATATCCAATTCCATGCCAGTGCACAGTTGAAGGTATAGTGATTATTGTTTTTGAAACAAGGTTTTTATTTCAAAACAAGGTCCGTAGCCAACTCATCTTGCTAACCGGAGCTAAAAAATTTTAGGAGGGGCTTACAAAGGTTTTAGATGCCTTACAATCCAAGCTGAAATTTTTCTACAGGGGCTGAGGCCCGCATCTGGCACAGAGCTGCACGTTACCCGCGGATAAATTAGGGCCGGGTAAGAAAATTTTGATGCGGGAATACTCGCGGGTAAAAAGTTCAAAGTACTTGCAAAATTTGCTTATCTTACCCACCTAATTTTTTCATAAGATACTCGCTGCGCGCCGCCGGACGCCGCCACGCGCAGGCGTACTGGGGGGGCGCGCCGCGTCCGGCTTAGTAAAGTATAGCGCAACCCTTACGCTTCTGAAATGCGCTGTTAAATCAAAAAACATTTATAGCTTTTCGAATGACAACAACAATATATCTCATTCCATCTGCCCACATTCTTAGCGTTCCTATAGAGGTTGTATTTTTCTTTGGCTTGGAACAATATGTTTACAAATTTCTGAAAGAAGTCTTAAGACAAATTTCGATGACACCATAAATAAATGTGTGATTTATACGCTCTTAACTGCAACGATTTTGTACAGACAAGAAGGTTTTGATTCACTGATCACCCATCGGCAAACAACGTAGTATTAACAGTGAGAGGTGCAATGTGCAATATTATCCGGTGTTATATTTTTTACTACTTAATGATTTGTTTTAAAAGTTTTTAATAAAGAGTGTAACGTAAATCGAGGAGTAAGCACCTAACATCAATGCACTGTAAAATTACGCAATTGTATTAAACGCAGAAGAAAAATAAGGGTGGTAAAGGCGAGTATCGGTAAAGGAATTTTTTGCGGGTAAAGGCGAGTAACGGTAAAGGAAGTATGCGCGGGTATTTCCGTGAGTAAAAAAATAAAATTTCAGCGGGTAAAGCGCAAAGCGGGTGAAAATATTTACCCATTAAACCTCAGACATGGCCACTGGATCGATAAAGACCCAATCACAGTTGAGCCATCTAATGCTTCGTAGCGTTCAACATTTAATAATGTCTATGCTTTTAGCAATATTGACCTTTTGCACTGTGAATATGTTCAATTTCGACTGAAATTTAATTTCAAACTATCAAACGAACCGCGTATACTTTCAGATTAGAAAAGTTTCGAATTACCACTCGCGTACAACAGCTTTAAGGTGCACTCAAGGTTTCGCATGATTAATCTTAATGATTAAAATCAGGGTGCAATCAGATATCGGTTTCCGGTAAAAATCTGTGCCCGTTTCCGGTTCTGTTATTTTTTACTATCAGTTTGCACCCTGATTAAAAAGCAATAAAACTATTTTTCATTTGGCAGAACTAAAACATCGACATCATATGCGAATTCATTTCGTCTGCCAACAACAAGGCGATCATTGTCTTCACAAGACAAATCTTTTCGCTTTCAAAACCAAATACCCGCAATCGTGGTTGCATTTAATGTTTCTTCATCTACAGGTATATTGTTTATGATCTTATGATAGTCAGGTATGGCAATTTTACTCCACCCCCCCCCCCCCCGACCCCCCAGCTCACGCTCAGGTTAAGTTTGAGGCTTAAAGTAGGTTTTCGAAAGGGCTTACATTAATCATTGATTAAGCTTTTATTTCAGTCTTGATCGAAGCATCACCCTGAGCCTAAGTCTAAGGCTAAGTCTTAATCTTAAATGTACGGGAAAGTGTGTGTATATGAGCTTATATCATAATTTTAAACCTGTCACAATTTGTGCAACAAAAACAATCTTACCCACGATCTACTTTTCTTGGCTACGCTAACTGATTAATGATAAGACTAAGGTTATTTATGACATGAGCTATACTCAAAGTCTTAAGATTAGAGTTAGGTTTTCAACAGCAGAAAAGTGTTGCGACTGAGACAATTAGTTGCGGCGTTTTGGGGTTAAAGTTTTACTAAAGCTTATGACTAAAAAGCGTAATTCTATACGTAACTATATTAGCAACTGTGTGTAGCAGGCATTGTCTGCGTTAGTACGACTTAGTACTTAAGGATGAGCTTAGCAATTAATCAATTTGTCGTTTTGAAATTCGTACATAAGGCAAATGAATACTTAGTTCACTGATTAAACTTGATATATTATAGATTAATAGTTCGGGCATATTAACCTACGTCTAATGAAAACTATAGACTCATGACGCCTTCTTAATATAAAGCAGACTTAAGGAAACTATTTTTTGAGTTAAAACTGTCGGCAGTGGTGCAGTATAACAAGGAAGCCATAGTTTTGCTTCAAATTAAGGAAGCATCATATCACAATGTCAAGTGGACAAAGGTTAATATGTTTGAACTTTTAATCTGTAATACGTCAAGTTTGATCAGCGACTTAAGTATTTACTTAACTAACGTGCGTTTATAACAATGATAAATTTGTCAAGCAATTACTTATACTTAAATATGAATGTATACTTAAATTGCGGGGTTCACGTTAGAACCGGGGCAGCTTGGGACATGTTTTGACCCTATTAGACTATTGGGTAACATTTTGCCTGTTTGTAGACCCCATAATATATGCAAAAAGTCGTATTTGCCTGCTATCATCAAGTGTAGGTTTCCTTTTGTTATTCAATATCTTATGATATATTTTCAAACGTTGTTATACTTGAGGTAAAATACCCAAATTGTTCTGTTGAATATCATATGATACTACAATTTGAATGTTTGAATTACGACGCTGTCGTTCTAAGCGATTTTGCGTAGGAAACTAATTTTCTAGAGTGTTTTTGGCATTTCAAAACACCATCTCTGCCTGTGATGTCCTACTTTCTATTCATTTAAGCATGCCACGATTTCGCAGTCCCGCTGAATATCATATCATATTCGTTGTACGATATTCTCCTGAATGTTCATTTGTTAAACTCACGTGACATACAGACTCTTGTACACATTGATTTTGTGAGAGCCAGGGCCGGATTAAGGTGTTGGGACGCACGGTACACATATGACCAGGTTTGGGGCCCGTATGACTAGGAGGCCCGGGGCCCATTTCACTAGCAGGTCCTTTTATTAACCATAATTATTTTATACACCAGAGCTTAAAACTGATACATTTTAATGAAACAAATTATACTAAACGTACGCAACAAAATTCACGGCCCAGGGACTGTTCTAGATTTGCACTAAGAGTATTTTTTATTGCAGGTCACATATCTCAGAACTGAGGTCGAGCTCGAAATATAATTACCAACGGCTCAATTTATGCAGCTGGTCGGATTCAGATTCTGCAAATTAGCAATGGATTCGGGTTCGGATTTGGTGCCACCTTAAGAGTGTTGAAAATTTTTCAATTAGAAAACGGGGCACGCACAGTCCGTTTTCGAACTTCATAAAATTTCTAGACTTCGGGATAATCGTAAATGACTTATTTTATTGTTTAAAAATGAAAAAACATATTGCCAAACACTGTTTGGACTCGGCTTTTGGTTCGGTTTTTTCAGAACCGAAACCGGATCCAAATGTGAACCGCAACTTTTTGCCGAATCCAAATCCGAACCTTTGTTACCACCCTGGTGTGAGTTGTCACCCTACCTCGGTGGCCAGAGGTTTTATTCAAGAGCATGGATGCGCGACGTTACTGAAACATATTCGCTGCGTTCCAGTTTGACAATTACGGCATTTCAGCGTCCAGTTTCGAAAGTTTATATTAAAATCAAGCTTTCGGTCTTTCTCTTTGAACCGCTTTCATCAAGTATTTACAAAACAACTTTTGAGTTTTCACTACAACTATCAATAATTAGGTGGGTCCAAACAATTAGAGTACTGTAAATTTTGCTGAATAATTTCGAAATTTTGCTAGTCCATTAAATTCAAATGGACAGACATAAGTCGAAAAATGTGCATTAATGTTGCTCGCATTAGGCTATCACTTTAACGTGATTAGTTTCAGCACATAACAGGGTTTGAAACGATAGGAACTGTTGCAAAAATAGAAGATATTAAGTACGAACATACGATCCAAATATATCTAATTCCAATGCGATTCAAACATAATGCTTTTTACATATTCCTTTAGAAAGACTTTGGGGCACTTTATTTTCTAGTAAAAATGTAATTTTCGAAGTTGCAAAATGTAGGAACATGTATTTATATTTTTACTGTTGCTCTCCGGATCATTAAAAAATGCTTGGTAATTTTTTAAATTTGTATATTGGTTTGCAAGTAGAAAAGTGGTAATTGCACAACACTACTCCAAGTCCCGAAACTTGTGACAGTGTAGTCCAGCCGTGATCCGGCAGGCCGGATTGCAGCCGGTTTGATGAAAAAGTATTTTGTACACCGTTGAATATAACCCTGCCGAAGAACGCAATCAGTACTCCCCAAAAATCCCGTAGTGGTACGACCGACGTTAGGATAAGAATTGGTGGCCGCCCCATACAGGTCCGACAGGGCTTCCCAATGGAATGTTTCACAGCTTGTATAACTTCGTGGCCTGCGAAAAATTTTTGTTAGCTTGTTATCAATTGAATCATATCGTCGGTTTTCGGTTGGTGGGAGGCCCCCTTTTAGTGGCATGCCCGTACCCCCCTTTAATACGGCGACGGTGAGAGCGGTGGTTTGTAAGTGAATCTCATGAGAGTTATGTCTGTTGACCCGATATGAGAGCCTGAATTTTAACGTTAGCGTCGAATCAAATAGGGCAAGCCATGACCTATCTGCACTGGTTATAACGTGAATCCCGCACGAGTAGGTTTTGCAGAAACCCAGTCATTACCAGTAAAAGTAATAAATTATCAAACGAGTAAACCTTTTAAATTTTGTATTTGAGATTTTGCGAACTAAAATTGTAAAAATAGCAATAAATGCATCAATTTGCAAAGGTCGACACTCAATCGTACATAAGTTTACACGGCCAATCACAGACTGACTGGTGATGGATGCTACACGATTTTAGGTTTATGGCCGCTTGTCAGTCCTGAAACGTAATTCTAAGCCTGAGCATCGGTCTGCTATTGACTTGAACGATTTCAATTGTTAAATAATTATGTTTCTCTTTACTTTTTTAATAATTTTACGGTTGTAGTTTGTTACTTTTAGGCTCAATCCGAAATTCCGCTATCTCAAACGCATCCAGCAGCGGCGAAACTCAAAATTTGTTGGGAGTGCTTGACTGGATCATCATCGGTTCAGCGTCGGCAATCGTTTGCTGCAATTGTTACCTCTGCGTTTCCCAACTTTAAGGTAATTTTTCATCGGCAGATTGCGGTTTTATCCCCAAGGTTGAAAATAAGCCTCGCGAAGTCTCTCATCATACGACCAGCGCTTACCGTGACAGGGTGTCGCTATACTTTTGATGACGTCAGGCGAAGTACGTCACCGTCGGGTGACGTCCGTCACCGTGCGGTATCATAAGCAAATTATATACTAGCTTACGAAACTGTATGTGGACGGACGGTGACAGACGGCGCCGTAAGAAGACGGACGGCGCCGGAAGGTGACGGACGGCGCCTGATGATGACGGATGGCGATGGATAGTAACAGACGACTGCGCTAAACATGCATAGAGCCGCCGCACTCACTGAGGCCTTTGCATCCTATAATTAAAATTTCATAAAAAAATATATGACTAATTCTATCACCTTTCAAATATCAAAATGTGTTTTATTGAGGGACATAAATTCGGGTTGCGCTATACTTGCAGCGCACCACCGCACGCCGCCGAACGCCGGCGTGCGGCATGGTAAAAATTTTGAAGCAATTACCGCACACCGGCGCGTGGCGGCGTTTGGTTTAGTAAACCATTAGCCTGCTTTTAACTCTGTAAGGCCATTCGTGGATTTATCTGTTTAGCATTCTAAGCTAGAAACAGTGCTTGGTTACTCTGATGAGGTTAAATTATACGAACCTCGAAAAATTTAACTCAACAAAATTTAAAACTTGGTGTCAGTTGAGCAGCTAAGTCTAAGTGTAAATACATGTTTACTCCTAAATGTTTGACAACGCAATGGCTCGAATTCTGAAAACCTACTTATGTATGGTACATGCTTGCATATTTTATATGTGATATACCCACCTAAATTGTTCGTAATTAATTGTCATCAGTATCAGTTGAAAGATGATTGGCTGTCGTCTGTACTCAGGTTGATTTAACAAAAAGATTTCCACAGTGAAGTCCTATTCACACGTGCAAGTCTTTGCTGCGAGAACTTGCAACTGTAAATTGCATGCAGAACTTGCATTTTTTCATCAGCCGATGAGAAAGCGGCTGCAATAAATTCAATGAACTTGCATGGTTATTCGTACATGTGAACTAAATTCCTAGCTATGATTTTTAATGAATTATTTGTAGCTGCAAGTTTTCCGCACAGGATTTTGGAAAAAAATTGCAAGTGCAAGTTGCAACTTGCAAGTTCTCGCTGCAAAACTGGCACGTGTGCATAGGGCTTAATTTATCCTCAAAATCTACAAACGTTATAAATTTTAATTGTAGGACCAACAAATACTATTCCTTGAGCTGCAACGGTCACGATATTTTGACTTATTTGCGTTCAATTTGTCGTTTAAAAAATGGGCATGTTTCGCTTGTAATCATCCGGACCGAGTTGAGAGCTTTCTTACACCACAGTGTGATGCTCCAGTGTTAGAAGTATGCTTTGAACTTGTGTTCTACTATTCTCAAACGTGTACAGCACCTATACTCTGTTGGTGATTTGTCTTGGATTTCAAGCTATTGAACAGCTAATAGAAATGATACCTATTGTGTTTTTTAAATATAAGCTTTTAGCAGCACAGTATTTTATATTCATAACACTTAATGTCTAACTGGTAGTAAATCCTAGGTACTCTGTAAACAAGGTGTTAAAAAATTTTATGATTTTGTTATTTGTAACCCTTCGGGTTGAAGTTTAATTTAATTTTTGTTGCAAAGATTGAATTACTTTCGGGTCTCTTTTGTAAAAAAATGATAGATTCGTCAGAACAAACTTGTTTAATATTTCAAAATTTTGGACTTAGTTGAAAAGTTTAAAACCTTCGCGAATGCATCTGTTTCAGGGTCAACTAAAAGAAAAAAAGGGTCGGTGGAAATTTTTCAAACGTTGGAAAACGCGATATTTTACACTATCGGGTGCATCGTTGTCGTATCGTGCTTCTACAAGCGTAAGAGCTAATGTTTACATTGAGTGGCGTAACAACAATGTAAACATATTTTAAACCCTAAGCATAATCCTCAGCATAATGCGGCTATACTGGATTGTAGCCGATTACTGTTTTTTAAGCTGTTGATTTTTCGATCGAACAGTTAAAGTTTAAATGTGGCCAAATTTGAAAGCAAAAGCCTATTCTTTAAGAAAAGTTACCTTAATGACATATATATTTTCAACAAACTGCACTTTCGACAGTAATGTTGTATTGGTCGCCGAGTAAGGGTTACGCTATACTTTTGTTGACGTCCGGCGCCGTCCATCGCCCGTACGACACCGTGCGTCACCCGTACGGCGCCGTCCGACATCGTGCGGTATTGTACTTACGCAAATACCTGACGTACGATAACTTATGGTACGATCGGTGACGGACGGCGCCGGACGTCAAGTATAGCACAACCCTTAGGGGTGCGCTATACGTTGCTGTGCCGTACGCCGTCTCACGACGACGGTCGCCGCTATGCGTTGCAAACATAAATATATGCAAAATCTATTTGATGATGTGCAGCAATTTTTAATAAACAAATTTTATCGTTCAGCGCTGCGGCGTCCGGCGGCGCGCTCCGAGTATAGCACAACTTTAAATTATTTCATGTTTCAATTGTATTGGCTGAACAATATGACATGTTTTCAATGTTTATTCATTCGTTTTCAGTTTAACGTTTCGTTAACTTTTTTACTCGCAACTTTCGAGAGAAAGTTAAAACTGTAGGTCTGTGTATTGATTCTGTAGGAATGCGACGATAACGCAGAAATAGACATTCGTAATATTCGAGCAGTGAAATCGGTGACAAGTCGACGCAGTCGACGCACAATTCCGAAAGCTTTTGAAATATTTACTGAAAAGGACTGTTCGTATATATTGAAGGTATAGATATTTTTTGTAATTTAACTAAAATTTTGTTTCAACATAAATTTACTGTTTTTACACCCCCCTAGAGATTTTTCAATCATGCTTGTAAGTCATCGAAAACCCTGGTATGTCTCTACTGAAAATTTTTTACACTCCCAGCAAGGTGAGCTGGCTACTGGCCTGACTTGCTGTATTTGAAATTGGATGTTAAATTTTTGGAAGGATGTGTCCCAAAAACTCTCGTTGCCACAATGTTCATATACGGGTCTCAAAACGTATTGCAGATACCAAACCAGGATCGCAATTGCGGAAGAGCAACAAAGTTTAATAACGCAATATTTTTTCTTTGGGTGCTAATTTTTTCGTGTTGAGCAAATATTTATGACTCGCCGATCTATAATTGCATTTTACAATATATATTTTTGTAACATTTTTCGTTGTGCAAAAATTATTGTTAATGCTGAGGGCTCAGAAAACGGTTTGTCACAGGGCAGCCTCCGTCAGATATGCAAAGTTAAAATTTGTGTTAAAAAACTATGCTAAAATTGCGTTTGACTTCTCGCTCGCTTTAATCGAATGACACGCGTGGTGCTTCAAGTTAATGCACCTTTGATATGGACAAATTTCAGGCAAAAGATCACAAAAACGCCGAAGAATGGTTTCAGTGTTTGCAAATATTCGTTGCTCAAGCACAAAAAGATAAAGCTCCGTCAATAACTCACGTTTAAATAACAAATACGTACAAATTCAATCTGAACAACTGATGCTGTATCGTCGAATTACCTTCAGATAATATACTGACTTGTAGCCGGCTGATCTTGATAGGGGGTCAAAGGTTCTGTAGAATCATTCAGACGTTTCGCGGTATTTTACAATCGAAGCCAAAATTATCCAACGGGGAGTCAATGTTACTTGTAAGTCCGTAACAGTAGGTTAAGCATATTGCTACGCCTAAGCCTAAGCATTGAAAAATGCGTATTCCTCAGCATAAGCCTAAGCATTGAAAAAAGTGTATTCTAAGCCTAAGCGTTGAAAAAAGTGTATCCTAAGCCTAATCCTATTTTTACAGACCCGACCCGCCGAAAATCGGGATCGCCCTAAAAGTAACATAGGCCCACTGGTAATGACCCCATTGCCTCCGACTGGTTACAAACTTGATTTTAGTGATGTTTGTTTCTGTTTAAATTTTTATACAATTCTAAGCTTTATAGTTTTTTTAATTTAGCGGCTATTTTTAGCATTTACACCAAGGTTTGCTAAACCTTATAATGAACAAAACATCGCCAAGTAGCTTCCATTAACTTGTCTGGTAGGCTAAATGTTCCCCAGGACAAAAAATCCTAACGCCAATATACCTACAGCAACCTATATTTTCATTGTCCGAATTTTAGCAAAATGAAAATATCGTACACTTTATAGTTTGAATTCTTAATTTTAACAACGAATTTAATATTTTGCTTCAGTCATTAACGGGAAACTAAAATGTGTTGATACAGCTAACGCGGCAACAGAATCTTTCTAAATACCATAACTGTATTGCTTAGAACCTAAATTCGATGTTATTGTGTTTTTAAGACGAGTCTGTAGACAAAGAGGGAGACAGTGTTGCTCAGTCCACCCCTCTGGAAAATATTACACCCTTAGAAAATTTTCAACCTTGCGTGTAAGTCATCGAAAACCATTGTATGCCCCAACTGAAAAATGCTTAGCCTCGTTATCAAGGTGCGATCTGGCTATGGGCCTGTTTTAAGACAATTAAGCAAGTAACAGTTTGAAGTTTTTGAAACCGTCATTTTTTTTGCTTTAATCACTGATTTTTATTTTACAAAACTCGTATACAACGTATGGTTCAATGTATTATTGTTACTGACATTTATTAAACTAAAAGTTAAACATTTGTTCTGGTCCGTTAGAACAGTTTAATTTAGGCTCTTCTTGTACACTGCTCCCTCACATTTAAGATTATGGCTCAGGTTTAAGATTAGATTACTTTTAAACCTGAGCCTAAGCGTGAGCCTAAAATGCCAAAGTTGTCAATGGAGGAAGGTTTATATGAGCCGAATCATAACATACGAGACCTTATTCATTTCCCAAATTTGTCATTTTTACTAGGTTTGATACATGTAAAAGTCAAGGACGGAGAGTTGTCAATGGAGGAAGGTTTATATGAGCCGAATCATAACATACGAGACCTTATTCATTTCCCAAATTTGTCATTTTTACTAGGTTTGATACATGTAAAAGTCAAGGACGGAGCGTAAATCTGCGGTCCTGCCATGGAGTAAGCGTAAGTTTTAGATATATCTCTGGCACGCTTTAGGCTAAAGAAATATGCTTAATCTACTATTACGGCCCTGTTCTATATATACATTCGCTCACGTGTCTGTCTGCGGGTTTTGAATAGTTTTTGTTCATGTTTGAATAACGACCCACTGTTTCTAAGCGGTTGGAACGATATTTTGAGGTTTTGTTAAACTTTAACCCCACCAACGCCATGGAACTGAGGGGTAGCTTACGTATTATAATGCACCACGGGTTTTATTTGTAAACTTGAAAGGTGGTTTAGGCACAGGATTAAAAATCGGTCACGATATGCTTTGACCCACCGTGACGCAAGGGTTACTAACACATGACCCATGTGACGCACGACCCATGACCTAAGTATTTCCTTCAGCTGCTGAAGCGAATCTAAGAAGGCACCCGGTTTCTAACATAAAATACTGAAACAGTCAAAATTTTTGTAATAAAGCAAAATTTAAACATATTTGACGTTTAATTGGATTAGTGGCAAAATAATAAAATGTCGGTCACATGGGTCAGGCCTTTGATCCATGTCCCAGTGTAACTCGTCAAAATTTTCAAAATTTTACCCATGATTCACAGACGCATTTCCAACTCTGTATAGGTAAATGGTGCTAAATCGAAGTCATTGTTTAGCGATATTTTGAGGTATGCATAAAATTTATGACCTAAAACCTTAAAAATTATTGACAACGTAAAGATCAGGGTCGGAACGTTTTTCTGTGAGACTGCAATAGTGTAAGCTAAACTTTAGACTAAACTTTGAACAGATAACGTCCTGCTATGAAAAAACATTTTGCTAAACGCGAACGACAAATTATTAGTCAAATGGTGCTTAAATTCAATTGATCTTATCGATACGTTTCTATTAAGCTTCAACTTCACCAAAGACGGCTTTCATAAGTATCAGGGCTATTTCTGTCATGTTGGGTATAATCATAAAACCAATCCTTTGGATTCAAGGAATAATATAATCCATCGGTACGTTTCATAAGGTCCCAGAAATTGTTTCTTTTCTGTAATGATCGTCTTTTTGAAGCCGCATTACCATACTGTGGTCCATTGCTCGGGAGGAGACCCGAGCCATAATAGTAATCGTAAAACATTGGGTCTAATTCAACTGCGGACATGTAGCGTTTTGGTAGTTGAGACCACACTAAAACAAAATACAGCGTATTAAGCAATTGCGGATAAGAGGACGTAAATGGATAGTAAAAATTACGGAAACGGATACTGTTCAAAAATGGAAACGGAAAACAGATATTGATGTATGAAAGTTTCAAAGTTGTTTTAGTTTTGTGTAAAAACAATTGGAGGCGTGCAAATATTCACCAGGCTTTTTAAAATTTTATAGAAAAAAAATGGCGGATGCATCGAGTTTTTAACATGTTGGATGAATTTTGTAATTTATATTTCATTTTGATTAACTGCAGTATGTGTCTGTACTGAAAAATTGCGATATATACATGATTTATTACTATTTTACGCGTAAAAATAACCGATTTTCCGTTATTTCCCGGAAATAGAAACAGACTCCGATTTCTACCAGAAAAGGAAACGGATATGCAGTTACACGTTGGTAGATGAAGCAAGAATTTTGAGATATTTAATGTAAATTATGACACTCTGACTGATTTTGATTAGATGGCTGTCACCCTGTCTAATGCAAATCTCACTTTTATCCGCTGCTAGCGCTGTCGTTATTTGTAATGGAGTTGAGAAATTTATCTGAATTTTTGGCTCATAAAAAAGCAAACGTTTATTTACAGCATTGTTTAGAAAATAAAATAAACCAAAAGTTTCAAGGCATTTTAACATCATTAAAACATAAATCTTTTTAGGCTGCGAAATCTGAGCCGTTAAATTGGTGCAATATATGCATCAGAATACAACCGGAGCTCTGCCTCCGGCTCCGGCTCTGGCAGAAAATCGGCCTCCGGCTACGGCTCCGATAGACTTTTTGCCGGAGGCTCCGATAGAATTTTTGCCGGAGGTTCCGGCAATTTCGGTAGCAAAATTTTGCATAATTTTGCAAAATTTATCTGTTTAGCGCGTTTCGTTTTACATTTGTCACAATTTTCAGGAAAGAATTTCCGGAATTTCTCAGAAAATTAGCGTAAAACCAAACAACTTAACAACATGTTGCAGATATTGGCTAAAAATAACTAATTAACTATGTTGAACTACTAACCTCGATATGCTGTTGTGCAAGCAACGATTGAAAACAAAAGCAGTAACTTCAGTTGACAAGTTCTAGAAAACGCTATCATGCTGAAAGCTATCGATTATTAAATATTGTTTTAATACTACACTGTAAATTCGAGTGAGTTGATTTTAACCCAGAATGAGATGAAAAATCACTCAGTATGAGTTAGGACTATCAGAACTCACAATTCAGAGTTGATTCAACTATATTCTAATTTAATTCATCAACTCCCCCAGAGTCAAGTCAACTCACAGTGAGAATCAAATCAACTCAGAGTAAAGTTAAAGTTTACTGTTATTAACTCAGAAGTTAGCTTTCCGTCTCAGTTGATGAATTATCTCATTGAAATTAACAGTGTATGTATGCTGAAAATAACGGCTGGGTAAAATTATAAAGGATATTAAATGGAGTGCTTTGGTCTAATGGTTCTGCGGTCCGATATTATGTAAACACTATGACAGTAACAACCAAACTTTGTTAGAGCTGTCGTTTGTGCAATGGAGCAACCGCTATTGAAACATAGCGAAGCTCGAGGTGAATAAATTTTGTACGAATCGGATTCAGAATCTAAATTTATAACCAAAACAATGCGGTTAAAATGACGTTAAAGCCCTATTCACAAGTGTAAGATTTCGCAGCAAAAAATTGCACGTGCAACATGCATGAACAAGTTCGATCGCAACACAGCTCTGAAGTTTTTGCAACTACAAATTATTCACTGGAATTCATGCTATTAAATTTAATTCGCACGTGTGAATGCAGTTGCAAGTCGCTTAAATTAATTGCGCCTGCAGCTCGACTGGCCAATCGCAAACTGTGTTGGTGAGCTGTTGTTGAATTAATTCAGACTGTTTGAAGATGTTTAAGAAGCGCGAATTTACTTCAAATATCAAGTTTGTTTGATATTTCTTGGTCTATATGGATTGTGAAGGACTAAAGTTACATTTTAAAGGCAAAATAGGAATTGTATTGGTACGTATTGAAGTATTTACAAGTCAAGAAATTTAGATAATGCCTTCTTTACGCGTGAACGCATCTTACAGCTGAAACTTCCAGCTGCAAGTTTTTTAAAATTCATTGGAAGAACTTGCAGCTGCAATTTACTCGCAATGAATATATATATATATACGCGAACAATTAATTTATACGTACGAATAGCCTTGCAGGTAGAATCAATTCATCATCATTGACTGAACTGATAATTTATAACTTATGTTTGATATTTATTGCAGTCCTCTGCAAATTATTCACATAAATTCTTGTCAAGTTTCAAACTGAAAGTGAGGTTTCCTTGTAAATACTTGCAGCTGCAAGTAGGTTGTGCAAGTTTTAGTTTAGCTGCGAGTTGTCGCTGCAAAAACTTGCACGTATGAATAGGGCTTAAGTTTGTTTTTTTAAAAATATTCTAAAGCGCTATTCAGACGTGCAAGGTTTTGCTGCGAGAACTCGCGGCTGCAACTTGCACGTGTTACTTGCGCTTGCAAATTTTTGTAAGGAAGGATCGTTTTAATTTTAAATCTTGATATGAATTTATATAAATAATTTGCACACCGTTGCAATAAGTATCAAACATAAGGTGTAAATTATTACTTCGACCAATGATGATAAGTTAATTCGACTTGCAAGACTATTCATACCGATGAACTCTTTTGGGGCGAATATTTATCATGACTAAATTGTAGCTTCAAGTTCTTCGAATAAATTTTTGAGAAAAAACTTGTGCAGCCGCAAGTTTTAACTGCACGAAACATTCATGCATAACGATTGTTTTACTCGAAATTTCTTGACTTGAGACCGCTTCTGAAGCGTACACTTCTGCGTAGTAGTCAGTAGAAGCAAAGCAAGTCCAATTAGCCTCGCTGTAAACTGAGAAATATCAAGCAACTTAGGTATTTGAAATAATTCAAGCTTCTTAAATAAATTCGAATTTCTCAATTAATTCAGAAGCGTTCAATAACAAGTCTTCTAAAATTGGCCAATCAAAATGTCATGTAAAACAATCCAACCAAGTGACTTACAACAGTTCACAGGTGCGAATTTGATTTAATAGCACGAATTCTAGTGAATAATTTGAAGCTACATGAACTTCAATACAGTTTTGAGACCAATCTTGCACATGCAAGTTGCAAATGCAATTTTTGCTTTAAAAACTTGCACTTGTAAACAGGGCTTAAGAATAACTCGAGGTTAAAATTTGTTCTAAGTTTCTTACTATTCCAACAATTCACTTGTGAACCAGTCAAAAGCGCACCACTAAAAATCCATTTCAGAAAAGATTATCCAAATTTAAAAGTTTTTCTTCCTGCGAGCGTAGTGAGCAAGCCATAAGTTATATTTTTAAGTTCGATCAGGTTCTAAAGCCTCTAAATCTGTGTTTTGTCGCGCCTTAGGAAATTTGAAGTGGATATAGCCACCCTATCTTCTCACTTATATAAAGCCCCTGTATTCGGTCTATTATGGATTGAAATTAAACTTGTCGGATTTTGAGATTCTGGGATTTTGGTATGTGATCGAAGGTTGACTGCACTAAAGCCAACTTAAACCTAAGCTAAGCCCAAGTCTAAGCTTAAGTCTAAGCCCAAGCTTAAGCATAAAGAGCATAAGATTTAGCCCATGAGTCATTTAGAATCTAATCTGTGTTTAGACCATTGGCTATTCCACAAGCCGCATCCTAAACATAAGCCTATGCCGTTTACTGTATTGACCCGAATAAGAGGGGAGTATTAAGACGGGGGTCCCTATTTTGAGTCCGAATCAATAGGAGTCCGTATCCCTAATAAGAGTCCGTAAGCGGATAGAGTCCCTAAACCCTAATTAGAGTCTATAAATGTCAATTAACCGTAATTGTAGCGCATAAATGACTCCAGGACCAAATAATTTGAGTTCGAAACTTTAAGGCGTACTTAAATTTTGAAAGTACATTCCTACGTATAATCTTGTATTATCGCTCAAGCTATTGACACAAGACAAACAAACGTTTAATTCAACGGATAATTGCAGGAACCGATATATATCAGTAACGAAGGGCGGCGGAGCGTGGGCTAAAAATAAATAACATTTCGTAACCGTATAACTAGGGGGGTACCCTCTGGAGAGACCAAATAAAGATCAGTCCCCCCTATTTGGGTCACTACACTATTGACACAAGACAAACAAACGTTTAATTCAACGGATAATTACAGTAACGGTTATATATCAGTAACGAAGGGCGGTGGAGCGTGAGTTAAGAATAAATAACAGTCTGTAACCGAATAACAAGGGGGTACCCTCTGCAGAGGCCAAATAAATATCAGTCCCCCTCTTATTCGGGTCACTACAGTACGGTCTAATCCTTGTTTAAACCGAAGCCTGCTCATAAAGCCTATGTCTACGCCTAAGTACAAGCATAAGCTTAGGCCTATTAAGCTTAAGCCTTTAAGACACCTCTAAAGTCTATATCTCTGCTTACGCCAAACTCTACGCCTAATTCTTATCTAAGCCTAGCACGGAGCCTTTCCTAAAATCCTAATCCAAAGACGGAGCCTTCCTTATTCCTAAACCTAATTTTGAGCCAAAGGATTGACTTATCCTAAAGCTACGCCTAAGCCCAGGAATTGCTCCCGTTGAATTCTATTGAAATCACAAAGTCCCGAAAAACCAAAATCGCACCACAAACAAAAGTTATCAATTTTATAGCTGCTGGGACGGTGGGATTTTGAGACGGCAGTAAAGTGCACATTAGCCGAAATTTGGTCCAATGTATAGTAGAATAATGCAATTACAGTACAGAGCTAAAGCTTTACTCTGCAGCAGATCCGCAAAAAACGTTCCAACACCGGTCTTTATTATGAGCCAAATTTTGTATATAATTGTTCGTTGTCGTTATATTTCACTCGGCATTATATTTGCTCGTATTTTATTGCAAAACAACTGCAACAGTTATGAATGTGAACACGGGAAGATAAATCGAGAAAACGCAAGATATTTAAATATGTCTTCCACTCGTTATAGGTGTAGCAAATAAAACTGCATTCTATCTACTCATATCACTGAGTTTTGAATGAAAAAATATTTTAATTTAAGATAATAAACATTAAATAACAAATTAACAAACATCCACCAGCAAGGGTTCGCAGGCTTTTAATATCGCTTAAAACAAAGACTCATTTAAAGTTACGATAAACGCTAAATTTTTGATTAGTTCGGTTCTACTTCAATGCTTCAAAATAAAAATAACTTTGTATAAGCTGAGGTTTTGCTGATTTTTATTATAAGGATTATGTTTAGCGAAATACTTGCCATGAATATTATTAACGCCCCTGCACAACCATAAGGCGCGGACCGTTTTTCGCGCGACTGCATAAAGTAAGCATGCTTTACATACAGAGAAAGTATTTTTTGCTTGGGCTTAGGTATAGGCTTATCCTTACGCTCAGGTTAAAATAAGGCTTAGGGGATGCAGTTTTTAGCCAATGTTACTTTTGGAACCATAACAGTAGATTAAGCGTATTCCTAAGCCTCAGCCTAAGCCTAAGCGTTGCAAAAGCGTATTCCTAAGCTTAAGCGCAAGGCTAAGCCTAAGCAAAAAAATGGAGTCTAGAATGTAAACCTACTCTTTTAGAGACCCACCAGAAACCGGAACGTAATTAAAAGTAACATGGCCCAGTTTATTTGAAATAGAATGAAGTCAAAATATATAGAGGAGTGCAAAATATCATAGCAGCACAACGTGATATCGCATGGCAGGTACAATATGCAACACGGCATACCTGATAGACGAGCCAAATGTAATGGGTGCAAATAAGACACCGTTAGTTATTACACAAATAAGGTATGTAGACTGCAAATTTGAAATATTTTCACCTGCAACCACTTTAATTTTTTGCACCGCTTCCCAAATGTATATATACTCCCTAAGCCAGTATTCAGGTGCGATAGATCATAAAAAAGTATGAGCAAACAGAATTTACAAATTTTAGTTCTTGAATAACAAAGTAATCTTAAATGCAGGGTTCTGAACCTAGTCTCAAAAAACATGAAAGATGGCTGTTTGACACAACGAAAACCACTAACTTCCAACCCGATTCATAATGAAGAGACAGTGGTCATTGGTAATTCTAAGCTTACCGGCCTATAAACGCACGTACATTTCAGTGTCTACTCCATAATCCGTCCATGGTTTAAATTTTGGCAAACTTTGACATTAAAAATAAGCTTGATTAGCTCGTACAGCTTTCCTATACAAATCTCGAAAGCTTTACGAAGAATCAATTTCAAAATCCGTGCTAAAATTCTTAAAATCTAAGTTAAGCTGCTTTTACGCGCACGCAATGTCTGTAATTAACATTTTATAAAATACACGATTGCAAGCAAATATACAAACCGTTATGGGCTCTTTATTAATAATAAATTAACTATCCTGTCAGCCAAATCTTTATTATGTCTTCACCCTTATTAACAATTGCGTATTCTACATCAAACACCTGGAATTATACTAAACTGCAGGTTTTAGACTTTTCAACCTTAATCTAGAAAACGTTCACGATCTATAAAAATAGTGACCCTTTTCCTTTGCACATTTTCAAGCGAAACTGAAATGTTACAGTACGTGCGTGTCAACAGATGAGACGTTCGCACGCCTACCCGAATTTTAACACATCACGAAAATTCAACGCGTGGACAACTCGCCGACCGACATTTCACAGGCCAGACGTCACACAGACCAGACAATTTATCGACCTGAATTACGCTTAGGCTTAGGTAAAGGCTTAGGATAATGTTTCGTCTTGGAATTTATATCTGGCATCAAACTGTGCAGCGATGAGTTGAATGACTTTCGACAGATTGTGATTTGCTTAATGGGGAGGTAAAAACTCGTGTAAAAGAGTTCGGTTCTGCAAATATGCGCATGCTATTAAAACGCGTCAGGTGTGTAAAATTCTGAAAAGCAGCCAGGAATGTTTTAAAAACTTTACTTACTGTAGTGACCCGAATAGGGGAGACTGATATTTATTTCGCCTCTCCAGAGAATGCCCCCTGTTATTACTGCACTCCGCCGCACTTCGTTACTGATATATCCGGCATTACAACCATCTGTTGAATTAAACGTTTGTTTGTATTGTGTCAAAAGCTTGAGCGATAATGTATGGTTATACTTACGAATGTACATTCAAAAGTCAAGTATATGCTTTAAAGTTTCAGCCAATGTACAGAACAGCTACGAAACAGAAGTACAAGCATATTCCTAAACCTAAAGCCTAAGCCTAAAGCCTAAGCCTCAGCGTAAGGATGAGCTAATTAAGCCTAGCCTAAGCCTAAGCAAAAAATGTTAGTCTAAAGCTTACACGGATTCCTATACAGCCCCGCTGGAAAAGATCCGGCCCTGTTCTATATATGGGCCAAAGTTTCGAACTAAACTTTATTTGGTCTTAGAGTCATTTATGCAGTACCATTAGAGATAATTGAGGTTTCTGGACTGTGTTTAGCGGCACTACCCGCTAACGGACTCTTATTAGGAATACGGGCTAGTATTGATTGAGACTCAAAACAGGGACCCCTCTTAATACTACCTTTTATTCGGGTTAACTGCAGTAAGTATGCTTATCAGCAATCAAATTTTAAATTAATAAAACATTTTCAACACAATGGCCCAAAGCTTAATATTGCATTCGTCTTTAGACAGATATCCTACGATATTTTGTTTAATGACATCTTCGCATTTCAATGCACTCATTCTACAAACAACGGTACCTTCTCATTTTTAATCAGCTATGATTTGCTTTTCATATACAAAGCTTTATTTGTTGCCGTAGGGGAATGTTTCGCAATTGATATTGGTAATTTTGGGTACCACCGAACAGTTAGCGGTTAATCTTTCCTCACTAAGAGACACTTCTCTATCAAATGCTTAGTAAAACGCTAAATTGTTGCGCTCGCATTGAATGAGTCGAAGCAAGGTTTCAAATTGTGCGATGTCGCACACCAGGCCCACAAGCCTCGGTAATATACTGAAAATCATTTATGTTCTTTAAAGCCCTATACACACGTGCAACTTCTTGCTGCGAGAACTTGCAGCTGCAAATTGCACGCAGAACTTGCATTTTTTTTTGTCAGCCAATGACAAAACGGCTGCAATAAATTTAGTAGATTTCAATGGTAATTCACACGTGCACTAAATTCTTAGCTATGATTTTTAATGAATATTTGCAGCTGCAAGTTTTTCGAACGTGATTTTGGACAAAACTTGCAAGTGCAAGTTGCAGCTGCAAGTATATATCGCAGCAAAAACACTTACACGTGTGAATAGGTCTTAAATCTGATGGAAACAGTTTTACCGTTTTTAGACGCCCACAGAATTTTTACTAGTGCATATTTACATAAAAGCGTTGTTTAAACCAATATTTGCAATTAACATTTAGCCGAAATCTCAGGAGACTTGATTAAGCAATGAGCAGCCCATGTGTAGAATTATTGCTGGTTCACGTTTTTAACCTGGACTAATGAATAGTAAACACATAACATAGAGCTCAATATGCAATTAAAGTCAGTTCAGAATTTTGTGTATGCTAATGCCGCTTCAGCTTTAATAAAGTACATAATGATTAAGTAAAAATCGAGTTGTAAACACGTAAGCTATACCAAGTAGCTTTTGATTAAAATATACTAGTGCCAGACAGTACCTATAGAAGGTTGCAACCGAGAAAACACTCCAAGAAGCATTTATAGATGATTTGTACAGTTTACTTGTATGATGAAGAGCATATCCGGGACGAAGCACTGCAAATGCTTATTCTGGACGTATACAAAAATTCTGGCAGATGGCGAATATGTCGCTAGACAGTGTGGGACACATAATGGGTCATCCACGTTAAAATGCACGCGCTGATGTAATAAATGTTCCACCCACCCCATTAGGAACAGCATCAAAATACACATACTAGCTGGAGGCAAGGTATAGTTTCATAGCTGTACTTAGATAGTGTTAATTGTCTAGACTCTGTCGGAAGGGACTCTGGACAAATACACGTTGTCTGTAGGATGTCAGTACATTACGTTAGAACACGCGCACACATTTAAAAACACACGCTGTGCACACATATTCACACGCATCATTCAACGTAAAAAATTGAGTCCCTTCCAAGGGACTATGGACAATAACAGTTCCTGATAATGATGTCAGACAAGTATATATTTTATGCCTAGAGCATATTCATTGTCTAAAGGTTCAGACAATGACATTTTGACATCTCAGGCAGTGTATAACGAGAGTGGATAGGGACAATGCCGGCACCCAAAAGGGAGGGACAATTTTACACATGTCCGTACATTTTAACGCGGATGACTCATAATGCCCTTTCCAAATCATCGTAAAAAATCTTAATTCTGTTCAAACTTAATGGACTAAATCTGAATTTTATTCAATCAATACTATTTCGTGAATTGAAATTGAATAAATTGGAAAACCTTCCTTCTGGTAAATTAACCAAAATTTTATACGCGAAGATTATCAAGCTTTGTTGCTGTTCTTGTTATCATTATTTATATGTTATTTGTTTTAGCAATATCACTTTAGTACGGAGGGCTTGGGGAACAAAAATATTGCTGGCCAGTTTTCCGTCTTCCCTGTTAAATTAGCTCCCATAGTTTTCCGTTTTCCAAAAGAAAAGGTATTGGTGCAATGACGTCTCTATGGTGGGCATTGGGGTCGTTGCCCCAAATTTGGCTGGTGCGTCACTAAATAGGCTTGGGCCAGACATAGACATTGCCATAGAAAATATACTGCTGTACCATTTATCCGTTTTCCCGGCGAAAATTTGCAGCTGTCCAATTTTCTATTTGAGCAAACCAAGCGGGAAAATGGGACACCCTAAAAGTAACATTGACCTTCAAGCTAAAAGTTTGTACATTGCTGTTAAGTTCAGCGTTATATAGACTGATAAATTCATAGCTAGTCGAAACTTTTTGTGGATAAACTTGTAGGTTAAGTAAAGCACAATTGAATATAAACAACAAGAATTTTTGTGCATTTCTTGCAAATTGATTGCTAAATGCCCTAGCTGACGAATGATTTCTGCTGATGTTATGTTTCACAATCTTCCACCCAGGCGTTCTGGGCTGTAATGGTTATGCATTATATTTAGCGTTGCAAGATGGCACGCGATGGCAGCGTACTGTGAATATACGCGGCTTGTGTATGTGCGGAGTGTGTAGTGTTAAGACATATACATACTCGTGCACATATACCCCCAGAGGAAATTAGGATATCGGCCGCGTGGTGTGATGGGTAGCGCGCTTGACTCGCGAGCGAGAGGTCCGAGGTTCGATTCCCGGCGTGGCCATATCTTTCGGAGAAATTCAGGGGAAAACCAATTATGTTCGCAGTGCTTTGGAAAAAGGGGTCGTCCCGACCGTGCAGTTCTGACACGTACTAACTGATAGCTCCGTGGATTCAGTATTTTTCATTTGATTTGGATGAACGCGTAAGACTGCGTTTGTTACCACTTTCCATTTATATACTGTTGCGAGTCTTTAAAGGTATGGTTGTTAATTCAAATAATTCCCATATTAATAAAGTATTCATTAAACGTTTCTGTATGATATTAAAATTAATGTTCCCCACGTTCACAGCGCCGACATCGTTGCTGTTCTCGTTTTTATTCCTTTTGCTCATTCTTGATCAAATTGTGGCGTATTTCGTTGGTATTATTGCCAGTGAGTTTTATGTTGTACTTGGTAATGCAGATGTTCATGGCTACGAAACAGTAGCATGGAAGTCATTTCTAGTCGTATTGGGAAAGGTCTTTGTATATTCTACAGTTTCGTTTGTGTCTTCATTGTTGTATGTTTTGTGGAGGCGACTGATATGTAGAAATATTCACGCTGACTATTTTTACGATCGAATATTTTATAAAATCAACGTTTTATCTGCGAGTATAATAGATAATCCTGATCAGCGTATTACTCAAGATGTCGAAAAGGTTTGTGATGGCATGAGTAAAGTGTTTTGGCAAATTATTATATCACCATTCATTGTCGGTTACTATACGTATAAAACTTACCAAAGTACAGGTTATCTTGGCCCGCTTGTAATTTATGTGTATTTCGTTGCTGGAAGTATTATAAATCGTGCAATAATGAATCCATTAGTGCAACTGGTAGTTCGCCAAGAACGATACGAGGGCAACTTTCGGTATAAGCATATGGATGTACGAAGTCATAGCGAAGCAATTGCATTTAGCCATTCGGGTCAATTAGAAGCAAAAATGACGAATGCGTCATTAGACGAACTTCTGTCTGTACAATCACGGGTAATACAGTTGCGTTACTTATTGTCGTGTACAACGAATACGTTTGACTACGTTGGCGGCATACTTAGCTACTTGATTTTAGGATTTGCACTTTTTACGTTGCATAAATTCGACAATGAAAGTCCAGCAGAACTGGCCGGTATTATTAGCCGAAATTCATTTTATTATATGTATCTTATTAACTCGTTCACCAAAATTATTGATCTATCATCAAAATTTAGTGACTTAGCTGGATCGTTACATCGAGTCGTAGAGTTGAAAGAGTTTATGGGTGAGGAGTTAAGTTGCGGAAGTGGCAAACGTGGGAAAGAGGGAGCAAAGACCGGATTTGTCAACAATTACTCAGCTCACGGCTATGACAATCGAGATACCCATGACTTGGATTTAGTGTCTGATAATAATGACAGCGATCTCGGGTTTTCTGTGAACAACTTGTGCTACATTCCACCAAATGAACAACAGCAAACTAGAATTGTTAACAATGATATGAATAGCTTCGGAAGAAACTTATTGGTTAAAGATTTAACATTTATCATTAAGAAAGGCGAGCATTTATTAGTTACCGGTGATAGTTCATGTGGTAAAACATCACTATTTCGTATATTGGCTGGGTTATGGCCAGCTGCGTCAGGTGCTGTCGAATGTTTCACTAGTTTGAATCCTAGTGACGTCCTTTTTCTACCTCAGAAACCGTATCTTTGTCTGGGTTCGCTTAGGCAACAAATAATGTACCCACTGAGGTGTCCGGTTCCCGCTATGAAAACAAGTAGACTGGTTACTGATTGCAATACATTCGTGGATTCTGATAATAATACACTGCTTTTACAGTTGCTTGCCAGTGTTGGTCTTGGACAGTTAATTGAGCGGTGTCAAGGGTTTGATACTGTATTGCAGTGGTCATGGCAAGATATGCTCTCTCCAGGAGAAGTACAACGTCTTGTAATCACACGGGTTCTGTATCATCGGCCAAAATTTGTGTTTCTCGACGAAGCCACTAGTGCAGTCGGGTTTGATATGGAGCGTAAAGTGTATGCGGCTCTAGCTGAGCGAGATATAACTTACGTGTCGATTGGTCATCGAGCTTCGCTCAGACGGTTTCATCACAAGGAACTGACTTTTACTGGCTTGTTGAATTATGGCCAGAATGGCTGGGTAATATCTGATGTAGCAGAAAGCTCTTTTGATAATCTTGATAATAGAAGTTAAGTTATATGAGTATATTTTATTTTTGTATTTTAGTTCTATTGGGAACAAATGTTTCTAACTTGCAGTCGATGCAGATTTTTTAAAATGTTGACATATTAATGAGTGACACTAATATAAGAAAACTGTGTAGTATCAAGGCACGGGCCATTAAAATTTAAGTTAGCAGTAAAGTATTGATTAAGGACTGTTTTGGTTTTTTAAACGCGATGTAATGGATCAAATTGTGTTTAAACACTTGGATCTCTTTCTCATCGATAATTCTTTTTTCTATATAATAATCAGGGTGCAACCGGAATTCCGGTTCCGGCATTTTTTCGCCTTCCGGTTCCGGTAAATTTTTACCGGATTTGAAAATTCCGGTGTTATAATTTGGCCGTTTTCTTAACTTTGCTAATTTTTAAGAATCTGTTTTGAAAGCTACTTGTACTCCGAATATAAGGCATTGATGGTGGATTTCACTTCAGTCGACGACGAAAATCTAAAATACAACAAATAAAATAAACACCTATGTTCGACTAAAGTTGCTTCACAAATAATAGAGCAAAAATACGATTAAAATGAAATTTTTGGTGAAATGCATTTTTCACTTTCCGGTTCCGGTAAAATTTTCGAATTCCGGTTCCGGTAAATTGTAATTCCGGTTGCACCCTGATAATAATATATCTAACTTTTATGCGATCCGTTCTTTATATTAGAACCGATAGGCGTTGTGCATTGTACTTTTCTCCTAAGAGGCTAAATTCTGAAGTTGTTTGCTGTTTGCTAGTTGTAACAAGCCGTTTGCTTTGGTCTTGGCAGCGGTTATGTGCTATTTTTCTTTTCAGTATTTTTATTTTTCTATTTTGTATCTTTATATTGTTTCAGAACTCGGGTGCTATGCATTTTTCGCATTTTGTGATTGCTTCATATTATGTGTAACGTTCATTGCGTACGACCAGATATCAGGACCGAATACTCTTATATGCCAATTTTTAATCACTGAAAATGGAAAATATTTTAGCACAGAGGTGTTCATTAACGAAACAAAATTATAACATAAACGCGGATAAACACAAAGCTATAGCTGTGTAACACATTAATTAATTATTCTTTTAAGGCATAAACGTTGTTAGCATTGCTCTTGAAACATACTCTTATTATGTTACGCGTATGACAGCAAACGTGCCATTCCGTTACGGTTCCGATATTTTACACCGTGGTGATAAGGCATTATTTTCTATATTCATTCATAGTACATGCTAATGTGACTAGTTTGTGTTGTTGGATGCCACTGCTTTTAGCATAGTTTGGATCTGAATCTTGGCCGCTTTGGTTACCTTAACGAGTAACACATATTCAGCTTCATTTGAAACCTTATTCGTGTCGCGGACAATGCCATGAAGAACGAAACACTTTTACGAACTATGCATAAATTTTAAATTTGCGTATGGGATTAACGTTGTCATTAAGAAAGTTGGCAACTTGTTATTTGGAAGGCTATATGTATTAGGGTTCAACCTAAATTCCGGTTCCGGCCGCAATTTCTGCTAAAATTCAATTTCAGTTCCTATTCCTGTTTGGACGGTGAAAGACGTAGGAACTGGTATTCCGGAATTTTAAAGCTTGATGACAAATTGTGAAATATAAATTAAAAAATAAAACATTAAAAAATCAGATCTCAAAAGTTTTGCTGAAACCAAATTCTTTTGACAACTTCATCTACAGATTCAGTATATTTTAAAGTATTTGACGGATGTTTTTGTAGAATTTGGGTGTAGTGAACCTGAATACAGTCGATGACCAACATATTTTATTTTGAACTATAGTAATTTATCAGTAATTCAGTGGTGCAACGTATATGAATTCAGCGGTAGATATTTTTACAGGCTGTGACTTGCGTCTGTTTTCACTAAAAAATTGTTTGTGCCGTATGATTCATTTTTCCTAGATTTATTTGAATTAAAATTGTAGCCCTGTTTGCTTTTTGCAAGAGTTGTTATGTCTAGTTTATCGTTTTTGTTGAACTGCTTTAATATGCCAGTAAATAACGGTCGAAAATGATGTGAAACAAATGGAACGCAAGAGGATTAACGTAAGCTGATTCTTTTTTAATTGCTCGCTGTCCAAAACTATGGTATTTTGAAGTGCTTCCAGAATACCAGGCTGTAAACGGATAGTAAAAATAACGGAAAACTGATATTGAAGCATAAAAGTTTCAAAATTGTTTTTATTTTTATTAAAACACAATTGAGGCGTGCATATATTCACCGGTTTTCGTAAAATTACAAAAGAATGGCGGATACGCTTAAATTTTTAAGATTTTGGATGAACTGGAATTTTTAAGATTGGATGAATTTCGTAATTGTTATTTCGTTTCAAACAATTGCAGTATATATGCATTTAAAAATTGCGAGGTATGTACGTCAGTTATATATAACTAATTTTGAACGTAAAAGTAATAGAATTTCCGCTATTTCTATAACGAAAACGGACACCCATTTTTACCTGAAACCATTGTGCAATCGGAGGAGAAAAATACCGGAGCCAGAGGTCTACGAAACTTGCCAGAGCAGGAGGCGAAGCGAAATTAGGTAGTGAAATTGAGTTTCGCTTTACGCTAATTTGCTGCGAAATTTTGGAAATTCTCTCTGAAAATTGTGACCAAAGTAAAACGAAACGCGCTAAACAAATAAAACCGGAGCCGGAGGCTGATTTTCTGCAGGAGCTGGAGGCAGACCTCCGGTTGTACCCTGCCAGAAACTTATATCCGGTTACACTCTGGTTGCTATGAATTTGGAGGTGAAGTCAAATATATAAAGCAGTTGGCCAATGTTACTTTAAGGGGCGTCTAGGTTTCTGGCGGGTTCATCAACAGTAAGTTTAGATCATAGATTACATTTTTGCTTAGGTTTAGGCTTAGGAACTCATTTTTGCAACGCTTTGGCTTAGGTTTAGGCTTAGGAATACGCTTAATCTACTGTTACGCACCTTAACATTGGCCAGGCAGTTAAATATCCGGTAGTACTTTGAGCGGCGTGTAGCATATATAGGCTTAAGCATAAGCAAAAAATAGTCTAAAGCTTATACGTACTCTACCAAGGTGGGCTCATGTAAAGATCAGGGGCGGAGAGTTTGTGAGGGACTGGAATGAAGCAAACTTAATTTTTAGATTTGCTTGGCTTAGGCTTAGGATATGCTCATTCTTACGCTTTAGGTTTAGGCTTCGGAATATGCTTATAATACTGTTCCGCTCCTGTTCTTTATATTGTCCCTAAGGTGTAACCGGACGTAAAAATATATACCGGAGCCGTAGGTCAACGAAGCTTGCCCAAGCCGGAGGTGGCGCGAAATTTAATTTGTAAGTTTTCGCAAGTATATAAAGCGCCAAGAATTGTGGTATTAGCTTTTCTTTTTACGAAGTCCTGACAGTTTACTCAGAACATCGTACCAAAATTATAGCCAAACGCACCGAACGATACAATTTTTGAATTCCCTATCGGAATTACTACAAGTTCCGGCACATTCTAACGAATCTGGAAGTCGATTTTCTGCCGGAGCTGGAAGCAGATCTACGGTTGTACCCTGTTACACAAAAAATTATATTCAAATTTGAAGTGTCCTACTAGTAATTTCATGAATATATAAGATTTGTTTGAGCCATTCTGACATGAATTTCTAAGGTTTCCAAGACTAATTGAAAAGCTCATATGAAAAATATCCTGATATGTATCCGAAAAGAAACGTGAATCTTGATATTGTATAAATCATTTTTTGGAATAATTTGCATTGCTTCACCATTAAAGTACCTGGATCTGACCCAAAGAATTTTTATATTTAAACCTGTGCTAAAATAATGAACAACATTCCTGCATAATTCCATGATGATTTTAAATTTTGATTTCTTAAAACGTGCCAAAATTAAAAAATTTCAGTTTAGCTTGATATTTAGCGGAATAATGACTTCGTATTTTTTAATTATCTCCAAATTAGCCCAGTAAAAACTTTGTATCGAATAAGCACCGTCAAGTACTAAATTTATTACCTTTTCAAGAAACAAAATCTGGTATATACATACATATAAGTACCAAGTCACCTCCCGAAATTACATACTGGGCAACATTTTAAATTCTGACCGCTCTTGATTTAATAAGATGCCAAGCCTAACTGAGTATGATGCTAATTAGGAAAAGGCTAGCTTGCAAATCTGGCAATCTGTGATGGGTACGTTTGAATTTCCCATGACAGAGATCCACGAACTCATAACTTTTGAATTCAAACCCCACACGCTAAGCGGTTTCATATCATTCGTCAAAACAATGCGGAAGTATTTTCGCTTAACTTTGAATATTCCAACTAAAATTTGAATTTTCCCTCCAAAATTTGAATTCTCCCGCCAAAATTTAAATTTACCTTCAAAATTTTAATTTTTCTGCCAAACTTTGAATTTCTCGCCAAAATTCGATTTCAAAGTTAATGGGCGTGTTAAATTGTAGTAAAATGGCGTTTTTGTAATGAACTTATGGAATATTTTTTACAAAATGTATTTGGCTCTTTGTTAGGTTCCTTGGTGGAGTACTACTTTTATGGCGGTATTTTGTTTAAAAAACGGTTCACGCGTTGCTTAAAGCGTCATATTATCGCAATTGGACAACGAAATAAATGCCACCAAACGGTATACTTTATTTAATCCGCAGCCGAAAAAAATTGGCTTGTTGTCTCGTTATAGACCATTTTGCACAATTTGTACCCCGCGCGGCAACAAAGTTGGAATTCGGGTCCAGATTCGACTAAAATTGAACGTTCGGAGTCGGTTTGTGTTTTTGCAAATCATTTGGATCAGTTTGAATTATTTGGGTAACTGATTGTACTGGCGCCATGCCACGAGAAACGGAAATATCCGGTATCCGGCCGGTTTTTACCGTAGCCGAATACACAAGTGAGTTTTTGCATGGTATTTAATTGGAATCGGATATCTTTTCGCGCCGTGGTGGTGCAGTTGTATATACAACTAATATTCAATTTGTTTATATTCGATTTCTCGTATTTTAGGCAAATGTGTACATCTCTCTATAATATGGCTTTATTTAGAGTATGAGCGCAAAACGGTGTTTATATAATGATAGTGGTAGTACCGTGGATTCAGATTCCCCAGAATCAAAACTTAGTAAACACTTGCAAACAGACGTAGCTGCAATCAATGGATTTAGCGGGCAGAAAACTAATGTTTTAGCTTTGAGCTCTCCGTGTCCGCCAAATATAGCAGACAAGATTTCTGATGTAAGCAGCAGAGCTATAATTGAGTGATGACATATGTTAGATAATTGATGGGCCTGCAGCCAGACTAGACTAGGGTTCAGCGCAAAGTGCGAACGGATATTGGTTTATCAGATCCGCGTAGTCAACTTTCTACCGGAACGAAGATATTATCCGGATATAGCATCTAAATTTGTGTAGTCTTTGAAGCACTTAGTCGCGCAACGCAAACGTATATATTTACTGAATTAGAATTGTTAGTTTGAATTCTTTATTTTCACTTCAACATATTAGTACTATTTAAAAAGTTGAACTTGTTGTTTTGCCCGCGAGCCCGTAGGCACAAGCTGCCTAGGTTGCTCAGTCTTTGAAGAATTTTGGCTCCGTTGAAAATTTTCAGCATTACTCCTAAGTCACCGAAAACCCTCATATGCTTCTATTGAAGAATTTTTAGCCATGGGCGCTGGCTACGGGCATGCTTGCTTATAAATGCAGTCGTAACAGGATATTAAAACGCTCACGTGTAACAAGAAGTTTTATGAAATTTAGGACCACCACCGTAAATATTGTGTATGCGGTCCAAATCCGGATATTTGCGTCCTTTAGAAAGTTTCAAAATCGCTAGTAAATCGTTGTGAAATCCCTGCATGCCCCGCCTGAAATTTTTAGCCCCCGTAAAATAGCTGACTACAGGCCTACTTCATTGCTTTTTATACAATTTGGGTAATCATATGAATGAAGAACTTCTGTGTACTCTCTGGAGTGCGACGCCGAGCATTTATGTTAAGGAGATGAGTTTTTTTCTTTTGTCCGTAACGGGCGGCGGCTTGCGGCACTGTACAGCATTGCACAATACTTTTGATGTAATCTGTTAATACTAATAGATACAGTGGTATTCAGATGTTGGAGAACGTTTGAAGTTTGCGCGTATGCTTTCGCGTTTGCGTGCCATACCGAACCGTGACGTACTGCGACGAATGGTAACGGACGATGACATTAAATTTTTAAAAAGCTATAACGGCATCCTCAATGTGTATTTTGAATCACGCTTTATACGTATCATGTTTTTACCATTAATATTTTGTTTTTAGTGTCGTGTTTTCAATGATGCTGTGTACGGCTGTATTAGCATACCGGAATTATGCGTCAAAATTATCGATACACCACAATTTCAGCGACTTCGACGCATTTCACAACTTGCAACCGCGTATAACGTATTTCCTTCGGCTAGTCATAATCGATTTGAACATTCGATTGGGTTAGTCTATTTTCTGTTCTTATGTTTTGCCTTTGGTCTACGTAGCGGCGTTATGCGGGTGTGGTGATGCTACTATGTAACTATGCTTGAGGAATGATGGTAGTGAAATCTTGCTCGGAAAATGTGCAGTTGCGAATAGTGGTTCCATGTGTGAAGGTAGCTGATAGCCGCATGTAACTGTGGCAAAAAGTAAGGCACATGTAAAGAATTGGGGCTTGCCTAATAATCACAACCCCAATATTAAGTCTAGGTGTAAAGCAAAGCTTCCAAGTCTTTAAGTTGCACAGTCCCCATGTATCCCGGTGGGCGTGTCCCTGCATTTGACATGGGCTAAAATTGAGATATGTTATTTCTGTACCGCTTGAATGAGAGGTGTCTCGAAAGTGTAATGTAGAGAAATCGGTCTCGCGGTAATATTGGCGTAAAATGAGGATATGCTGCTAAGTATTGAAATCAATTTTTTAGCGTGTGCTACCTTGCCGGAAGGCTGGTGAAAACTTTGCGCGATGTTTTGGCAGAATCGGAAAGCGATCTGATTATTACACCTCAGGATGTTCTTTGTGTGCAAATTGCTGGTTTATGTCACGACTTAGGTGAGTTTAGTCGCAGTAGTGGAATGAGTTATGGAATCGAGAAAAGATGCTATCACGTCGTGAGATAGTAAAGTTTGTTTGCTATTTTAAATTGATTATTTAGGCGGACCGGTCTTTACATTAGAGCAAAAACGATGTTAGGTTTCGTTGGTTTGCAAAAATTACGATCAATTGATTATATCAGAGTATAAAGAGTTGCTTATAATGTACTAGTAGGTCATGGCCGAAATGTTCAGCTAACAATCTAATCCCGGCGACATAGCAAGTGAAATATAATTATACTTATATTTAGTTTTGATTTTAATCTATATAAGCAAGCATTAAATCTTGCTGGTAACAAATGTTCGGATTCGGATTTCGCAAAAATTTGCGGTTCGGATTCGGATTCGGTTGTGAAAAAGGCTAATCCAACAATGTTCGGCAATATTATATTGTTTTCATTTTTAAACTGTAAAATTTTTAAATAACATGTTATATAAATCAATATTTTTTGTTTCAGGTCACAAATCTTAGAACTGAGGTCGGACACTAACTCTACGTATTAACATTTAAAAGTTATGCGGCGGGCATTGCGTTGATATTTTGAAGCAAATTGGATTCGGATTTAGTCAAATCGTGGATTATGTGCCACCCTAAATTAAACCGCCATAAGTGTTATTTAATGCATGTTTTTAGAGTGCATTATTGTTAAGAATTCTGCCAAACTTAAAGTTTATTTCATTAATGTTTTTAAGTTGTACAGTTGCAAATTATTCCCGTCTGAATTCAGATTTGTGTGGGCTATACTGGATAGGATAGGGTTGTACTATACTTTTATGTGTCACGCGCCGCCGCATGTCATTACACACCACCGTTTATGAAAATCATTTTTGAAATGACGGCGGCACCGCGCGACGAGCCAATGCAATATTTGGTAACATTGTTATAGGTCATGGACCGTTTTCACATTTATTTGATATGTTCTTTATTCGTCTTGTCAGGCCTGATAGCGGTTGGACGGTATGCTGTTAATTTCTGATTTGAAGTATTTGTCAATAGTCAGGTGTCATGAAAGTTTACGTAGTTTTATTTAACCGAACAAGTGCCTAAAGCGTGGAAGTAGTATCAAATGCCCATTATACTGCCTTGATATTTTCGCTTCCTAGTTAAAAATTACAATATTATATATTAACGTTTAAAAACCTTTCAGCATGAAAAGGGCTCAATCCTTATGTTCGATTATTTATTGGCGGATAACAAAGAAGTGAATGATGCGTTACGAAATATCGGAGGTTTGACGGATTTGGATTTTGTCTTCATTAAAGAAATGATTTATGGTCCGTTGCCAAACATTGATGAGGTAATAACTTTTTAATTGAAAAAATTATGATTGAAAAGGTATGTTTTTATTGTTTGATGAGTGATTTTCATTACAATTGCGTTGGGGTTAAGATCTTAACGATAGCTGTTTGATCCTATAACAGCGAACATTAAATTTAATTTTAAAATTGTCAAGTTTTCCGCTCGCTTCACTGGCGAGTTGTTCAAAACTCAATTTTTACTGTAACTCCATGTTGTCTAGACTCCTAACCATTGAAAATGGTTACGCTTCTCTACTGTTTTTAAATTTTCTGGGACCTTTAAATGCTTGCTTGGGTCGCGTACTTACAAAAACGTGGCTAAATAAAGGGACAATGAGGCGCGGAAATATTAACAACACTTGTGGTTTGAATTCACACAATACTCCACATGGTGGCTGTTTGCCTCTTTCGCTGATATTTATCACTTTTCGGTTTTTGTAACCGGCGATGCTAGCTTTTTGTTGTGATTCGGATATAATTACTCTCGGTGTTGTTTTTGGAAGTCGTGAACTTGAGTGATTACTTGTTGGTTGCGTTTTTTCAAAGGCTTTTAGTTGTATAGGTAGCATTTCCCAAAATTGCTCAAGTGCAAATAATTTTATTGGTTCCCGCTTAGATTTGGTTTGCTGGTGATTTCCTGCTTGTGGCATTCTGCGGTATTATGTGGGTTTAATACGTATTAGTAATGCATAATTCTTTAGGATTTAAGTTTTCTAAATTTTCTACTAATAAACTTGTTCAGGCCTGTTTATTTTATTTGCAGCTTCATTCATTTCCCTACGTTGGTTAGCTTAGAAGACCCGCCTGCATGGTGGGGTCTAAGCTTAGGCACCCACATAATTCCACTTGCACACTAGGTCATGATAATCTATTTTGTACTAGTCCGTTTCTTACCTTCCTTAGTTTTGGTGTTAAGTTTCCTGCTTATATGTGTTGCATGGGTTTCCCTCCTTTTTCTCGCTTCCCTCAGTGCGTAGTCTAGTCACACACGGACGTGTGATTTGTGGGCCGCTACTTCAAGCCACCCCTTTATGTCTGCATTTCCACCTGCTTAGTAAAAACGTCTGAAGTCCCGTTTCCGACCTTGCCTGACTACTATTTTTAGTGCTACTAGGCCAACAGTTGTCAACTTGCGCATAATTAATCGTCATTTAGACTAAGAACAATTTACCTATCTGTACGTTTTAATTTTGTTTTCAACATTAATTTGTTTTGAACAATTGCGCACCGAGCGCAGTCCAAGGAGGCCATTCGCGATCCAATTAGTTTCTGATAGATAGCTACAATGCCTCGCCGAAGTATTTTTAACGATTTTCCTATTTTATCGTAAGACTCGCTGCTTTCACTGTGATTGTAGTAGTTACATCGTAATTTTAGGAGATCTCGTCTAGTCAAATTGTTAGTCCTTTAACCGGTTGCAATAACCAAACAAAGTGGAAATATCGCGGGCGCCCGGCGGAGTATTCGTTTTTGTATGAAATAGTATCAAATAAATCAACTGGGATCGATGTTGACAAATTTGACTATTTGGCACGTGATTCAAAACAACTCGGGCTCAGTATTACGTTTGACGCTGATCGCTATATGAAAATGGTCAATGTGTTGCGGTCGTCGGCAGCAGATGGCTTGAGACATATTTGTATTCGGGATAAGGTAATGCCCTATTCACAAGTGTCAGTATTTGCAGCGAGAACTTTTCAGTTTCAACTTGAACGCGACAATAGTTAAAACAGTCTGACAAATATGTAAGTAACTACATTTAGCGACTGAAGATTCTCGCTGCAAACACTTCTTAAAACTTGCATCGATGCTGCTGCAATATGTGTAGTAAATTGTCAATGAACACAAGACCAAATTTTTAAGCGAATCAGTTGTTGTTGTATTAGCCATCATCGTCGTCAGTGCTGTTGGGTTTCCAGGTTCAGGAATACAGCCACCATCTTTGGGTTCAGCCAGAGGTCCTCCACTTCCAGATCAGTGGGATTCGCTGGACATTGGAACAGGTGTTGTGTCGTATGAGATGCACGTCCACACAGGTTGCATGCCGCCGAGGTTTCTGTGGATATTAATCAGTTAAATTTGCTCAGCCCCTTATATTTATCATTTTAAAATTTTCTGATAGTTATAGGTCACAGTAAAAAGTTCACTTGATTTTAATCTACCTACCGGCTTATGTCCTCATGCTGTCGACAATAAAGGCAGCATAGATGGCGTCTTCGAACCATATCTGTGAGCACACTTTTGCATCACTGCTTATAATTTGACTATTGCCGTTATGTTAAATTTATTATACGCTCATAATTATACGATTTAATAAACTTTCAGGAAGCTCGGAATATGTATGAGTTGTTTTTGTCGCGAGCCAGACTGCATCAGTATGCATACCAGCATAAAACAAGCATGGCAATATCATTAATGTAAGACACAATAGAGCGAATGATTTTATTTTACCATTGTCTTAATGAAGTAAAAGCTCGAGTTTTTTCACAACAGCACAACAGCTGAATAAGAAGCATCTGACGAGAAATGTGTGACCACCAAAAACAAAATACCATTACATCAGTTCGTTCTTGGTTGTTTCGCGTCATGTCATATTTTGCTTGCGTTCGATATTGATAGGTTAGTTTTTAGGTTGCTGGATACAATGTTAGCTGCTGATCAGCGTTTGTTATTCAGAGGCTCACAAGACAGGTAAGTTATCTATTTGAAATTTGGACTTTGTTTAGTGTGCCGTGTTTTTGCAACGGTTAGCTAGTTTTTGCTGATGTAAATGTACCAAAATAATAATTTTAAAAATATGGCTTTTGTGAACTTTCTGGGACCAGTTTTCATTTTTGCAGAGTCTATACACTATCGGAGTCAATTGACGACATGGAAGCCTATCTGAAAACAGACGATAGCATTGTGTCGTTTATATTAAACCACGCAGTGGCAACAGATCCCGCTGGTCGGGAATCTCTGTCGCATGCTCGGCAGCTTTTGCGAAGGATTGAACGCCGTTCACTGTATACCTTTGTTGGAGAAACAGTTGGACCGCCGTCAAAGTTATATGGAAAGGTAAGCAAGGACGTATCAGTGTTTCAGATACTGGAAAAGTGTGGATCATTATTGCTGAAATTTTCGTTCTCGTTGTTTTTAGACAAAGTATGAAGTAGTATCGGCATTCTCATACTTTGTTTATGTTTCGAAAAATCAAATACAATATTATTATACTTAGGCATTTCTGTACCTGTCCTCCACTGGCTAGAAAATGCAGATAATTCTTAGTAAATATTGATGGGTAAATTTTTTCTGCAAATACGTCGCGTACTATGATTTCATGCACCGGCAAAATGTACCAACTAAGCAATATTTTTTACGAGACCATATTATTATATTAGTGTTTTGTGCTTAACGTTGTTTTCTCGTCGCATTATAATATTCCTTTCAGTATTACAATCAAAACCACTGCATTGGTATGTATGCTTTGATATGTATGCTGATGTACGAGAACGCAACATAATTTGTTTATACTTTAACAGGGTATTAGTGAAAAAATGCGCCACGAGCTGACAACAATAGATGAACACATGAATTTTTCAAAAGATGATTTTATCCCAGTGGTAAGTTGATGAGATATGTCTTTCAAAGTCGAATGCTCGTTCAATTGCCTTATCGGTTTTCTGTATTAATCAGCGGGTACACGAACGCTTGTTAGTGATAAAATAAGTCATGTTAATCTTATCTCGTTGAGTATGTACATATGTCTGTTTCTTGGTCTCTTTGCGTTTAAACCGAAAATCTATAAGTTTGAGCATCGCAAATTCACGAATTTTTTGTGTGGTGCCAAACGTACCAGGGCGTGTTGCGCTTTTACCATATTAAATGCCATTTTCGGGTAAGTGGCATTTTCAATTGATTTTACGGGTTTGGTGCATTGCTGAGTTAGTAATCTCGATCCACTTCGTGTGTCTTTTTATTCATAAGTTTTATACATTCATCCAAGTGTGAGTTGGTCTTGCGCAAAACTCAAAGTACTCTGTGTACAAATAGTTATACGTCTATGAGCATGGTGCAACCGGAATTATAAAATCCCGGAGCCGGAACCGGAAAGTTAAAAATACCAAAAGCGGAACCGGAAAACAAAAAAACTTGATATCGAAAAATTATTTTTTACGCTATGTCATCGCTTTTAATTGAATAAGCACATCATTTAGAATGCCAAAATCCTGAAACATAGTGCAGTAGGTGGAAACGTATAATAAACTATGGAGTATGGCACAAATTGAAAATTTTGGCAATACACGCTCCGAAAATTTTACAGAAATATGTTTAAATAATATTCCATTTTTTCTAAAATTTTCGAAGGAGAAAGTTTTCAATACCGAAAATACCTAATTCCGGTGAAAAATGCCGGATTTATTACCGGAACCGGATCGTGAAAAGTACTGTATTTCCCTATCGGAAACGTTGTTCCGGTTGCACCGTGTCTATTAGTCATTATCGACTTTTCTTTCAGGTAATTCAAATAGATTTTGGTATGAATACCGAAGATCCGGTGAACAAATTGCTGTTCTACAAGAAGAATAATACTACAACTTTTCTAATTCGCAAAAATGAGGTAAGTATGTTTACATTTCTGTTTATATTATTAAAGCTAGAACACCTCACATACGTATTTTGGACAAAGTTGCAGCGCTGACAGCATTAAAAAATTTTCACAAACGTACGCTTTTCTATGAAAAGAATGCATCGATATTAATTATTTCCTTGGGTGTATTTGTCAAACAAATTGGACAGTGTGTAGAAGTTATATGTAACAGTAACGAAAACTTTACACGATGAGCTAGTATCCTTTTGAAAAAATGGTGAGCACGTCTGAACGTTTAGAATGGGTTCAAAAGTTAAATTTTGCTCAATACTATGAATCAGTTATATATTTGATAGGTGTCGCGGATTTTGCCTGAAAATCAATGCGAAAGTGTTTACCGTGTGTATGCTCGTACTGACGATGTAGAAAAACAAAAACATATATTTGACGCTTTCAAACAGTGGTGCATTGATAATGAATATCCGGCTCCAAAGGTATGTTTGCGGTTATATTATGAAGGGTAATCGCCTTTTATGTTGGTCAGAGCTGTGTAAAAGATGATCTTAAAGTTGTATTTTAAACTACCTGTGTCGTTGACAGAGAAATGTAAAAACAATATTTGGAATGTTAATTGTAATTTTATGATTTCAGCGGAGTACTGATATATTTACGCCATGCAAATCAGAACCTACGAACAACAACGCAGCTACGTCTAGTTCGTGATTAAAGATTTGAATTTAGAAAAAAATTAAAATTTGAAGTACCAACGAAGCTTTACATACACTTTGTTTTTTGCCGTTTTGTTCTTCAAAGTTCCGTTTCAATTTTGTGGCTAGGTTGCAGAATCGCGGTGTCAAATGAACAGTTTTCTTCTCAATCATGCTTTACCGGGCAATGACCGTATATTCAGGCCAAACTGAATCGAAAGGTATAACCGGAGGTCTGTCTTGTGCTCCGGCAGAAAATCAACCTCCGGCTCGGTTTCGGTAGAATTTCTGACGGTTGTGCCGGCAATTTCGGTAGAGAAATATTGCATATTTTTGCAGCATTTATTTGTTTGGTGCGTTTCGTTTTGATTCAATTTTTAGGCAAAAATTAACGAGGGTTTGTAAAAAGTAAGCGCAGGACGAAAAGATTCAACAACACTTGACAGATGTTTGGAACATTAGCAAATTAAACATAATTTTTAACTACCTCATGCGGGGTTCACGTTATAACCGGTGCAGCTTGGGACACGTTTTGTCCCTAATAGACTATTGGGTAACATTTCGTCTGCTTATAAACCCCATATCGTATTCAAAAATTCGTATTTGTCTGCTATTATCATCTGTGGATCACCTTTTGTACGTCAATATCATATGATATTCGAGAAATTGTGCGCGAATATCATATGACATACTTTCAAGTGTCTGCACACTTGAGGTAACATACCCAAATTGTCCTGCTGAATATCATAATATGATACTAAAATTTTAAATTTGAATTTTTGAATTTTGAAGCTGTGGTTCTAAGCGATTTTGTGTCGGAAACGATTTGCAGGTGCGTATTTAGTATTTAAAGCACATTTGTGCCGCTGCCGTCCAACTTTTTATTCATTTATTAGTATACCCAAAGATTACATTATCCCGCTGAATATCATATGATATTCGTTGAAATTTTTGAATATCATATGATATTCGCATAAATGTCCCACAGTATCACGTGACATACCGTCCCTTGTACACATTGATCATTTGAGAGCGGTGGTTTGTAAGGTAATGTCATATGGCATTCGAGTTTTGTCTGTTCACCCGATATGAGTGCTCGAATTTTAACGTTGACGTCGAATCAACATGGGACAAACCGTGTCCCGCCTGCCCCGGTTATAACGTGAACCCCGCATTAGTTCGCCTCAGTTTTCACTACCATATTTTGCCTCACCTAGACACCTCCGGCTCCGGCAACATTTGTGCGCCTTCGGCTTCGATATTTTCCACCTCCGGTTACACCCTGCTGAATCTTAAAAACGATTCTGATTAGGCGCTTTGGTTCTGTCGATATTTTATGGACGTTTCAGAAAGTTGTGCTTCAGTGTTCGTTTAAACTTTGGGCCAATGTAAAGAACAGGGGCGGATCAGTATTATACGCATATTCCTAAGTCAAAACCTGAGTCTAAGCGTAAGAACGAGTTTATTCCAATGCTTAAGCCTAAGCCAACCAAAACGTTTGGTATAAAGCTTAAGCTTACTCTGTTATAGTCCCTCAGGAAAACATTTCTCCCCTGATCTTTACATGGGCCAAATTTTGGAACTAGTTCTTAAATGCCTATTATTGTGAAGGATATCAGAACTGTTTAGAGTGAACTGTTTAACTTAAGTTGTGTTTCCGGAAACTATATAGTAATGATTTGGTCGTTATTTTCAATGCTGTCATATTGCTAAGGAAACTAGAAAGTAGAATAATGCGGAATTCAAGTTATAACCGGAACAGGTGAGCCACGGTGTGTTCCGTGTTGGTTCGACGTCAACTTTATAATTCGGGCTTATATCGGGTCAACAGACAAAAGTCGAATGTCATATGACTCTAGCTTGCAAACCGCCGCTCTGAAATGTTCAGTGTGCTCAAGAGTCGTTCCTTATGTCACGTACCGTGCGACACGGTGTAACCGGATATCCGTTTCCGGTAAAATAGGTGTCCCTTTCCGTTACAGAAATAACTGAAATTAGTTATAAATCACGTAAATATCTCGCAATTTTTCGTCGTAGATATCCTATACAATAGTTAGAAACGAAATAAAAGTTATGAAATTCATCCAAAATCGTAAAAATTTCGATGCATCCGCCATTTTTTCTTTCGAATTTATAAAAAACCGGTGAATATATGCAAGCCTCAATTGTGTTGGTGATAAATAAAACATTTTTGAAACTTTTATGCTTTAATGTCTGTTTTCCGTTTCCGTTATTTTTACTATCCGTTCAAACCTTGTTGTGGGACATTTATGCGAATGTCGTATGATTACACTAAAATTACAACGAACGTCATAATATATTTAGCGTTACAACGTAATCTTCCTGTGTTTAAATGAATAGAATGTCACACTCCGAAGGCACAGACGTGCTTTAAAGCCCATTTATAGAACAAGTTCGGAACAGCAGTTTAAGCATATTTCTAAGCCTAAGCCTAAAGCGCAAAGCTCTCTAAAAACATATACTTAAAATTAAGTAAACTTTTTGCCTTTATTAAGCACCCGTTTTACTTACTATGGTGCTTGACAAAGTTTTACTTAAATTTAAGCAAGACGTTGTGAGCAAATATTTACTTGAAAATCAAGCTATATTTTTGTGATAAAATTAGTCATACTACATAGGCTTTAAGTAAAATAAGCGTTAATTGATTTAATACTTTAAATACTATTTTACTTAAATTTTCTGGATTGAGATTCAATACGATTTATTATAAGAACGGTCCCTGGAATGAATGAAATCAGGATAATACGTAATACCCAGATATCCTTAGATCTGCGGCACGGCCAGACATTTTCCTCTTCCTCAAAATTTTAACCAGCATCAAAAAAGCATATTCTGATTTTCAAACCCTTTGTATGTGTACTTTACGAATAGTTCTCTTGATGTGATGGTAGGTCAGATACAATCACATGATTTTTTCTTTTTCTTGAAGTATGGTATGTGCCAGCTGAAGAAAAAAGGATCGTTCCTTACACTCAGCAAAATGTTAGACGCTGGGATACATACGCATCGTGCTAATAATCGCCAGCCAATAACATGTTACTAAGGTTGAGAACACGATTGTTGTCGGAACCAAGGGGCGTTTCACACATTTAAAACTAGTAATAACGTTAAAATAATCAGTTAAACAGTTTCTACACAAACCACACCTTGCTGGGTTTAGAAAGTCTGGGTCTGGTGGCCAATGTATAGAACGGAGCCGCAACAGAATCATAAGCATATTCTGAAGCCTAAGTCTAAATCTAAGCGTAAGAATGAGCTTATGCCTAAGCCTGAATGACGCCTAAAGTGGTATACTTTTCGCAATTACATGGCATTTTGTTCTGCCGGGGGCCCATGTGCACGGGGTAGGAGCGCCTACGGGGTAAATTGTCGTAGCTTTAAATATAAGTCTCATCGTCATTTACAATGCGAGAAATAATATATTATGAGAATCAAGAGTTGTTATTGACTTAGACAGGAGTATGGAACCACACTGTAAAATCCAGTGAGTTGATTTTAACTCCAAATGTGTTGAAGTACTTATCTGAGTTAGAACTATCAAAACTCATAATTCAGAGTTGATTCAAATCATTCTGATTGAATTAACTAACTTTCCCGGAATCAAGTCAACTCAGAGTGAGAATAAACTTAACTCAGAGTGAGTTGATGTTTACTGTTATTAACTAAGAAATAACTATTACTTTCCGTCTAAATCTATCAATCAATTCATTGGAATTTACAGCGTAATATCGTTTTGCTTGGCACCAAATGTACCAGCACGCGTTATAAAGCGCAAAATCAATAATTATGCAATCGTGTTAGGATGAAAAGGCTCAAAGCTGAACAAAGTTTGTAAATAACCATTGCTCACTGGGTAAATGTCTTGGCTTCACTAATCTATATGCAAAATTCTTGCAGGTCAATGTTGAAATTTTACTGCTCCCTAACATGTTCCGTTGGGTATGACCTGGTTAAAATCCTTGGCGTGACCCATCTAATGGAATAAACTCAAGTAACAACAGCACATCTAATCTCATCTCAATACACAACTGGTAATACACAAAAATACAAATTTAAGGCGCCAAAATTCAAATATATTAACGGAAATAACGTACAAAAACGTTAAACACTTGCCAAAAACACACAAGCAGAAGAAATGCGTATATAAATACACAGATGAATTTTGAGTAAAATTACAGCTAAACAAATTTTAAGTAAAACAATACAAATTGGCATGGTTTTAGTAAAGGAATACTTATTATTAAGTAAAATAAGCCTAAATTTTTTTGTAGGACAATATTGCTTACTTTTTTTAAGTAAAATGTTTTTAGAGAGAAGGATGAGTCTATTTCTTCGCACCTAAGCCTAAGCAAATAAGTTAGATGAGATAGCTTTAAAATACCAAATACAACCATGGCAAACTAGTTTCCGACACAAAACTGCTCAGAACACAGCGTCATAATGAAAAATTCGATTTTCAAATACTATTATGATATTCAACAGGACAATTTGGTTATGTCAACTCGAGTATGCGGATAAGTGAAAACATATGTTTTACCTATTCACGCATGCAATATGTCGATTATATATATGATATGGAAGAACAAAAGGTGACCTAGACAGGTTCCTAGACATAATGATCGCAGAGATATAGGTACGACTTTTTAAATGTATGGTATTTAAGCAAAATGTTAGGGGCAAAACATGTCTCAAGTTTTCTTGGTTAACGTGATCTTAAAATTCTACGAGTTCATAGAACAGTGTGCGGTGAAAGTAATAGTTTATGCTGTATGTCGGTAAAATTGGCAAAAACCGCAATATGCAGAGTTGAAGATGAAACAGAATTACGTATATATAAACGGGTTTTATATCATTTGCAACCGCGAATCTGGAAAGCATGTGTAAAATTTTATATGTACATATGAATGTTTTGTCAAGGAAATTGGCGAATATTGGCATGAAAGTTGATCTCGTCTTGGTACTGATCGGTGCGTTTTGATCATTCCTGGTTGTACATCTGTTTTATACAATAAACACAAGCAAATGTTCAACAGAAAAATACAAAAGTATAAAAAATCAATAAAGAAAAATAACGGATAGCGGAACTTGTCTATGTATAAACGCACGCCAGTGCAAACAGAATAGTCGAGTACTATTTGATTGGAAGGGTGAATTTTGTTTTGATAAATTTGCTTCTATCATTGAAGTAAATTCACGGCAACGGTGCGACATTGCTCGAGCTGCGTGCGACGACTATTGTACCAATTGCTTCTAAATCAACAGAAGTGATCATCTGAAAAACAGAGAACATTCCAGTGTCGTGTTGGAAATGAAAATACTCTGCTGGCCATTCGGTATGACCCGAATCGGCCACATGGACAATGGACTTCAACGAACTGTTTTGCATTGCTCCACTCGTTGGGGATTTTTTATAACTGGAGATGCTCGCTAAATTGGGCATCCTCTTTCGATTCGAAGAAAGTCGACCTCGAGGCCGCACAAAGCACGGGGCCTCTAGATTGCATGTATCTTTTACATGCGCGTAATGCAACGATTAACGAGATGTATGTATATTTTGAATGGAATAGTTCATCCACGGCAATTTATAGAACAGGTCCCTTCACAATTTCCCGGGTGTATCCCAATTTACCCAAAATCCTAATTTCCTGGTAATATCCCAATTTGCAAAAATAGCAATATCCCGGTTAATAAGCCAAGTTCCCAAAATAGCAATTCCTCGGGTACTACCCCAATTTTCCTTGTAAAATCGAAATATCCTGAGGAAATCAGAATCACCTTGGGCCGAGTCAGAGGTTCAGAGTCCGGCTTGCCAATACGAACTAGCTCAATGTTAGGAGCGCATTGAATTTGGTATGAAAGGGGGTTTAGTACCTGAACTAAATAGTTAAAGCACACTAATAAAGCTTGACAATTAAATCATGGAGCTTGATAGGAAATGGTATACGTTTTAAACAATTCGGCTTAAACAATTTGGCAGGAAATAGAAAGCATAACTATATTGGCGGACAAACGGGATATGACAAGAATTTTAATGTGGCACCGGACATGTACAAATCGCAACCTAGAGACTGAGACTGAAACAAGAAATGCATGCCAAGGTAACGACATAGCTAGAGGTTTAGGGGACGCATAGGGTGAGCACGAATATGTCACAGAGTGCACATTGGGGCGCCACCCGACAAGTCGTCGAAACAATTGACCACGGACGGATTTGAGCATCTTTAGCAACCGGGTCAGTGTTCATATCAGTTATCGTTTTCGGCATTTCTTCCACTGCTTGTGTTAGGTATTATATGCGTTATTTATTATATGTGCTATGTACTGTGAATTTTCGCTTTGTGTCTTATGCGTTCACTTTTTACGTGCATGCTATTCTCGTAGTTTTTCAGGCAATATCCGATACTTGTTTGTTATCACGTGCGTAGGATTTTGTGGGATTATTAAATTTATCACATGGGGAAGTCGTCGCGTGATAAACGCGATATTTACTATCGTCTAGCCAAAGAGGAAGGGTGGCGCGCGCGAAGTGCGTTCAAGTTGCTACAAATCAATGATGAGTTTAACATATTTAAAGGTGCGCATCTGTCATATACCTATGTTATTCGTAGTGTTCAGTAATGGAGTTTTTTACTTTAGTAACCCCAAACCCCTGTCTAATAACTTACAGAAATTAGTTCCGATTGTTGGATCCAGAGGAAACTAAAACGCCCGCTGTTCCGCTCGAAAGTAAAAATTGATACCAGAGCGAACTCCACCGATTCCGGTGAACGTAACAATCGAAAAGCCGTCATTGATAAAAATGATTCAACTTTAACTTCAAAATAGTATCTAAATTTCAAAGTCTATTCGTTACGCTTTTTAGTGTCGTTTGCTTGAGAGTATAAAGATTTCAACCGCAATTCCTGCAAGATTCTATTCTTGTTTCTTTTGCTTGAGAGTATAAAGATTTCAACCGCAATTCCTGCAAAAATTCGATTCTTGTTTCTGTTGCTGCGTTCAAAGACGCAGGAACTGTAATTTTTACAGTTTGAATGCATATCACGAACTGTCAGCTTAAAATTAAGATTACACATAATCTTAAGAAATTTTATTACATGGTAACATATAAGATGTTAAATGTACTTCCTGTTAGAATCCAGCTACAAGGTTTAATCGTATTTTATGTATAAGTTTGTATTTTTTGTTCATGAAGGTCCTGCTAACTTGCAATAACTGGTGCACACATATTTTATTCGTACTTACTTCATAATTTTAGGCGTTACGAAGGTTGTGGATTTATGCGCTGCTCCTGGAAGTTGGAGCCAGGTTTTGTCACGCAAGTTAAGGTTTGTTTCCAAATTCGAATGTTGTAACTGAACTTAAACTTACGCCGTATTCGTTAGTAGTCTGCGCCTGGGCATGAAAAACGCAAACACTTATAACTTAGTTACACTTTCCTGCTGTCAAATTTTGTTATTTAAATCAGATTGGTATATATCCTAGCCTGAGGTCGGCCGAATATTCGGACCCGGTTTAATATCCCGCTAAAATCGAGATCCGTATCCGGTATAAACGTACCTTGTACCGTATATTTGCAGTTGTGGTCGGGAATACGATGAAACTGCGTCTTTATATGTGGTAATACTACATAAATATTTGACTGCGACTGTAATTCTGGGCAATTTAAGAAGTCACACTGATGTGAAATCTAAAATTCAACCCAACATTTAGTTTTAAATCACTACATTTATTTTTTACGACTCGAACACTGCTAACTGTACACAATAATATGTATGGTATATCAGGTCAACACATGCGGTTCCCGTAAAAAATTTAGCATTCGGCTCCTGTTTCGGTATTCGGCAAAATAAATATAGGGTCGATCACTAATCCTAACCGTAGTTTATGCGTTACTATATAGGAACGTTTCCGCAATGTTATATGTTACATTTTTTATTTTAAACGTCCACCAAGCAAGTGTGGTTTTTGCTTCTTAGATCATCAAATCAGTCATCTGAAAACAATGTTAAGATAGTTGCTGTAGACCTTCAAGCTATTGCACCGTTGCCTGGCGTCGTCACTCTTCAGGGTGATATTACTAAAGTGAGGACATACAAAGACATGTGCCTGATGCGATATTTAATAATGCATGTATTATCTTTAAGTGTAACAACATTAGATAAAATTAGTCTTGCAATTTTTGGTTGTGTATTGCATTGTACCACAGATGGGCAGGGATGGGCGCTCTCGGTCAAAAAAGCGAGACCGAGACCGAGAGTCAACGTACCGAGACCGAGACTTTCGGCCTCGGTCAATTTTTAACCGTTACCGAAATTAAAAATGAGATTTTTTATAAAAGTTTTCAATATTTTTATCTGCTTTGAATTGCCGTTTCATATAATTATACTAATAAACCCCGCCAAACTTTATTTTTTACTTTTTTTGTCACTTGGCTACTGTCAGTATACCCTTCGAAAAGGCTCGGAACAAATCCCACTGTCTCAAAACTCCCTCAGTACAACCCTAACTCAAAAGTATAGTGCTGTTTTTGTTCCCGGGCAAACCGAATAGACTGGAGAATTTTTAACATAGCGTAGACTTTACAAATGCGGTTGACCCATATCTTTATACACAATGCCATAAATGTTTTAAGAACGCGAAAATGCAAGTTGGGTAACCGGAGTTTTGGGTTTGTGGGGGGGGGGTTTTGCTGTGTGGTTGGGGGGGGGGGGGGGCGGGGGGGGTTTTTTTGTGTTTTTTTTTTCCTTCCTGGGAAAAGGGGGGCCCGGCCCCCCGGCCTTCCTTGTCGGTGCAGAAATTTTTGCTGCTCATTTTTATGTTTAGTTCTACTTCTAGGCTTGATACATGTTACGTTATTTTATATTTTAGCAAAGCACTGCGCTTAAGATAATTCAACATTTCTCCGGTGAATCAGCGGATCTGGTGGTATGCGACGGCGCTCCTGACGGTATGGTGATTACAACTAAATTTGTTATTCTCTTATATGTGTTCGAAGAATAAAATTATTAGAGATTGTCAAAACTGAGACTATATTGTTTTTAATTTTTTTATGAGATTATATTGTGAGCCATGTTTATCTCAATTTGGTTTCACTGTACCTATTTGCAGTGTACATTTATAGTAAAATATGTTGCCATATATGTTATAAGGAGCACGCAAAAATTCCTTAGAATTTCAGTTATCTTGCTGCTTTGTATTGCCTTCCAACCGCACCAATTTGTATTTCAGTTACTGGACTACATGACCTAGATGAATATGTTCAAAGTCAACTTTTGCTTTCGGTACGAATTTAACAATAGCTGACCAACGATGACTTGCTCATTCTATGAATTAGGCCCTACGTAGTGAATTGAGTATTCGTTATACGTGCTAACGAAATTATGCGTACGTGTGCAATTGAATCGTACAAGAACAAAATTTTTTATTCTATGAGTGTTTATGTGACCATCTTGGATTTGGTGGCTCTTTGCTTCATAACACTCAAGGCGTTACATTAATTATTTATGTGAAAAGGCGCGAAGGATTTTAGTTTAATAGCATAATTTTTGAAAACATGAAGAATATAACGCCGTTAAATTTTATGTACTTCCTTTGCTTATTAATCCGAAATACCGAAATGGATTTTATGTTCGAGAACTGATTCAAAAATGCTACTTATGGTTAAAAAGCCTTTATTGATGATATATCTGTTAGTCACAAACATAATTTATGTACTTAATTTTCTTTTTAGGCTTTGAATATAACTACACATGTGCTAAAACCTGGAGGAACATTTGTTGCTAAAGTATGGGCATCGTTTTTCACAAGCGTTAGCCGTATTTTTTATAATTTGCATGTACGGTGCTAAGATATCAGATGTTTAAAAATTTACTGCTGTCTTTCAAACAATGTTATTGATTACGTATTTTTTCAAAAAATTTTATTTTTCAATCGATTTTTTTGTTCTGTATCGATGTATGTTTTGTTTGTTTCTGTGGCGTTCTAGACAAATAAAACATGTATAGGTCATGTAAAATAATATAGTTGGATCTTATTATATTCTTTTCTTATTTGTCGTATATCTTCAGCGGGTTGTGTCTTTGCAGATCTTTCGCGGAAAACAAGTCGCTTTGCTGCATGCGCAACTGCACGTGTTTTTTGATGATGTAACTATTGCGAAACCGCGCAGTAGTCGGGCGTCAAGCATTGGTAAGTATTATGAACTTTTGTACATTGCATTACGATTTAATGTTTAATATTACGCGTAGAAGGTCATATGTCGAAATGTTGTTCTGTTAAATACGTATCCTTAATGAAAACTGTACAGGTCACGCAGTACCAACAACTTGACGTAGAAGAAGCATTTCTGTGTTTATGACGTTATACGGTTACTTTCTTTTGTTCTCAGAATCGTTTGTGGTATGTCAAGGATTCAAAGTTCCAGAAGGTTTCGTCCCATGCATGAAGCAACCTTTTGACGGTTTGTTTGTTTCATATGTTGACCCTGCTATTTCATGGAGTTGTTGACTAGTGAAATATGAGCTTTTTATGAATCAGCAATCAACATTTATGTTTAGATAGATAGATAGATAGATTAGATAGATAGATAGATAGATTAGATAGATAGATAGATTAGATAGATAGATAGATTAGATAGATAGATAGATAGATAGATAGATAGATAGATAGATAGATAGATAGATAGATAGATAGATAGATAGATAGATAGATAGATAGATAGATAGATAGATAGATAGATTGATTGATTGATTGATTGATTGATTGATTGATTGATTGATTGATTGATTGATAGAGATAGATAGATAGATAGATAAATAGATAGATTGTTTAATATTCGTATGCTGCAAAGCGCAAAGCGGACCTAAAGTGCTTGTTTAGATTCGACTAAAAAGCGAATGATTTTCCTAATATCCACCTGCGAAGTCCTATTCTGCTGACAACCCGTCACTCCAAAGACATTTTCTCTTAAAACTGAAAATTTTTAAACTCAAGAGGAAACGGCCTCCTGTCTTAGCAGTCCCTATTAGTATACATAGAAGCTGTTGTTTTAGTGTATGGGTTGTGTACAACCAGTGATTGGACTATAAACAGTTTTGCAGAATACTCAGGGTTGCACTATACACGCCGCGCAGCGCCACTCGTCGTATCTGTAGTTCACTTTTATTGTAACGTGCGGCTGCCGGCGGCGGCGTGCGGCATCGAAAGCATAGCACAACCCTTGTTCTTAACTCTGCGATTGGTATACTTTTTGTATTTAAGCAGTGGATGATTTGGCATTTGGAGAAACATCGTTACCTCCATTTGTTGTATGTGGCGACTTATCTGCGTGGGATTCGGACCGAAATTATGCGGATGATGATATTCCACAAATGCCAGTGTGTTCGGTATAATATATCAATTTTATCTAAATATGTTGTTGATGACTCCAGGCAAGAGTATGCAACTTTGCTATTTCTGTGTTGCACAGAAACTTGCACGCGTCGAGCTTCGGCATAACTCCACCACTGGTTTGGAGTGTAGTTGTTGCTCTGGGTGCAGAAGATATGAATAACTTAATCTTAAACCTAAGCTGCTATTGGCTTATTGGTTGGACTTCTAAAATCTTACTTAAGTATTTGCTTAAGTTTTGCATAAGCACTAATATTTATATATTAAGTCTTGTCATTCTTTATAGAGCGGTATAGTTGATTATCAGAACGATTGCTACACTGAAGGCATGTCTCCGACGGCTGCTGACAGTGGTTTAATTCGCAATAGTCGGAAAGAAATTTCTAAACCTGGAAGCCGTAGTGTTGTAGCTCCTCCTATTGCACCTCCGTATGAAACTGCGCACAAGATGAAGAAAGAAGGAAAGCTTATGAAGCCGAAACAACCTACTGAAGTAACAAAGGGTGTTTCGGAGCTATGTTTTAATGAACTGAAAGTTACGAAACAAAATATTTCGAGTGGCGATGCGGCAACTAGCCAAAAAGGTGAAGCTTCGCAGTCAGAAAACCATGATGACTTAATCTGTGGCTCCGTCGAGTGCCTGTGTAATCGATTAGAATCAGCCATACAGACGTTAAAATCAGAGGCACAAAAAATGTGTCAAAGCGAACAACTGTCATCGGGTGTGGAAGTTGGGGTCCCTTCTAAAAATACTGACGTTTCAGACGAAGAGCCTGAAGATGGGGTGTTTCACTTGTTTGATTAGATTTTATTGAACGCAAAACTTCAATTTGGGTTGTTGGCTTGCAAACGGTCTGTGGTTGTCTGTATCAACAGAATATATGGGGAGGTTTCATTAAAAGAATGTTTGAACGTGCTATTGGAAAAGACTGCCAACTTGTTGTTGCAGGATTACGTGTATTCCAATGTACCGCCTTAAAGTTAATAAATTTTATACAGTAGACCATCCCAAAACTAACTGTTATGACGGTGAACGATTAGTCTTTAAAACCTGAAAAGCGCTAAGCGCGCGTCAGAAAACAACGTTAAGATTGAGGAAAATGCTGTTTTAGAAATTTAAGTCTTGCTCAATCTTTACCATTTGCATGCTGATCCCACTGAAATAAAAACTGCATATGTGTTTGTTTATTTTTCTGAATGAGATCTTTACCATTGGCATGCTGATCCTACTGAAATAAAATTTTATCTCAGTCTTAGCCTTGATCTTGTTGCATCGTCAAATCAAGAGCGTTAAAACCAAACAAAATTAAATATGTATTGACCTGAATAAGAGTGGTGACATTTATTTTGCCTTTAGAGGGTTCCTTCTTGCTATTCGGTTCTGGACTGTTTTCTCTGGTTTAAGATTTTTCGTTTTATGAATATACTTCGTAAGCTTATGTATACTGCTATGAATACTTAGGTATCACTAAGTAATGAAACAGAATATGCTTGGTCCAGGAACTATTTACGCGTTTTAATTTACAGGGTCCGACCAGAGTAAAAATTCTGGAGCCGGAGGTGAAGTAAAAGGTAGTTTGAATAATGTTAAATTTTCTAATTGCAGCAAGTGTCTATCGAGTGTCAAACTTCTTTTTGAGAGATTCGAAGTTTCATCAATAGTTAAAGCTAGACTAGCGTAATTTCTACAACCTTCGGCAGAATTTGTACTTACGGAACCAGAGGTCGATTTTCTGCCGGAAGCCGGAGGTTTTACTTCGGCTCGAACAATTTTGAAGACTGGATTAATTTCGTAATTTTTATTCCGGCTCGAACAATACAGCATATCTGTAATCAAAAATTGCCAGATGTTTACGTGATTTATAATTAAGTTTGAGAATAAAAATATGTAAATTTTATGTATATATTTCTACAATGGAAACGGTAACGCCCTCCATTCTTTACAGGAAACTGATATATGGTTACACATTGACGACTCTGATTTGTAATTTTAACTCTCTATTTGCGGAATTAGTTATGGATCACAATAAAACCACCGTATATATCCTTCTTTTTTCCGTCACTACTGCTGTAACAAAAATGATGCTAAAATTGCGTTTTGTAGTACACCAAATCTGTTATATGTCAAAAATTGGTGCTTATAACCAGCTTGCTTATAGATAAATCTCTGCAATTAAAAAGATTCAAAATTGGTATAATTTCTGCAAAAGTCCGTCAGATTTCACGAATAAAATTACTGGAACGTCCGCGAAAGATCCTACTGGAGCCGAATGTGTAATTTAGCAAAAGTGATCTGTTCAGTAATCTGTTAATATATATTTTAGCTCTTATACTGACTACTGCACTGTGCAGTCTAATATTGCAAATCATAACGATGTCTAAAAGTCAAAATACATAAAGTGGTGTATTACGACTGGGTTAAAATGAGTGGTTTAAACAGTATCTACAGGTACTTATGTCCTCTGGTTCTATTTGGTTCTAGCGTAGTCACTCTCGAGCCAATTGATGTTGGTAAGTCTTGCTTCCATATTAGTTGCGTCTGCATGTACTTAACCATATTCGTGTTTGTGATTAGTGACTGCAGATTTTAAAGAGTAATTTGTTCGGCTAAACGTCTTCAAATGTATGTGGAATGCTGTGACGTAACTGTACTGTTGCGTTATTATATAATTCTGGAACCTGTTTAAACACCTGCAGCTACGAAAAATTCGAAAATTTTACTTTGTATTCGGAGACAGCTTGTTTAATGAAAGTGTTGGAGAAAAATCATTGTATTTAAGCAGTTATTGGTGGCGGAGTTGGCGGATCGGCCGCGGCTTATTTCTTGAACGAGTTAATGCCTGGTAAAGTGCGAATTCAATTGTTTGAAAAACAGGTAAACTCGACAAAACGTTGATGCGTCGCAATACGTAGAAACATATTACGTAGTAATGAACTATCTTGTAATTCTTCAAAAACTCTACTTATAGTCCAAAACATTTTTATCATTGTATAACTAGCTATAGCTTTATTGTTTTTCATAAAAACCAAAGGCACCATGTGCGCTGTTAGATGCTTCGAGATGGTAAAAATTAAATTCTTAGTAACATTATATATACCTTGCTGTGCAGTGATCCGCATAACATGAGAAGAATATTGTTTTAAGTTGCACCGTCAAATCGAAGACCATAATACAACGCTTGGTTCTTGCCAAGATTGAAATTATATCTGGCTAAAGTAGCGAATAAACATAAAGCAAAAATACATACTAAATTTTCCGAGAGAACTGCCTGTTAGTTTTTCATTGACGTTATCCAAAATTGATGTCCAATTTTGGATGTGCGTTTACACTGAAGTTTTAAAAATCTGTCTCGCTAATTTTGTTTTGTTTTTTGTAATATTGACAGGACAGAATTGGAGGTCGTTTGAAGACGCTGAACGTTGGTGGAAAATTGTATGAAGCAGGTGGAAGTATTTTACATCCTCGCAATCAGTATATGGATCATTTTGCTAAGAAATTTAGTACGTTTTACAGTTTTAGGGAGCGCGAGCAAAGTGGTCTTGTTATTAAACGGAATTTAAGAAGTTGCGTCAGTGAGCACTAACGTAGCTTTATAAAACGCAGGGCTGTGGCATACGCAGTTGCCGTGCAGTGCCCGGTTAGCAGTACATGCTTTATATTTTACAGCCTTTACCATACATAACTACAATCATGAAATGTGCGAATAATTCTCAGTTCTCAGAAGTATTATTGTTAATTGTAAATTATTACCGATGTTCGTTGTGCCTACAGCCGGTGACCAGCACGTTACACATTTTGCGATTGTAATTGCTGCAAGTTGATGTTAAGATGATCTGATACCTGATTTATATTTGTTTAAAGAGTCTTACGTATATCTTAAATTATAAGTATTGCGTTTTATTGTTTCTTTGTTTGATATGTTTACAAAATGCTATATATTTTTAGATTTAAAACGAAAACCAGACTCAGTTGATGGTGTGTTTGGAATTTATAATGGCGAAGGATTTTCGTTTTTGAGCAGTTCGTGGCAATTGATAACATACCTGAAGTTGCTTTGGCGCTATGGCTGGGATCTATTCCGATTAAAGTTTATGATTAAAGGCATGTTAGATAAGTTTTCTAAGTAAGTTTTATGTATGTTTTCATTGGAATAATATTGTAGGACCAAAAACGTTTGCTTTATACTAATAGTATTGGGCAGCCAGCGGGGATTTATGCGTTGAGCGCTGCCATTGTACGACATGACATATTATTTTAAACAAGAAGATGTATTAAATTAAAATAAGTAATTTTTAATTCAGTATTGGTTTGACAGTTTCTTATTTCACAGACGGCCTTCAGATATTGCATGGTGCATAAAACAGTAATTAATTTATTCATTTATTACACATAACTGGTATATTACATAATATGAACTAAAACAAATTCTTTATAGGATTTACACTTTACAAGAATCTGGCCGGTCATTTCCGGATGTCGACTCATTACTAAATGCCATGGATCCTGCATTTTCGGGTATGCTAGAGATCTCAATTAGAGAACAACTGGAAACTATGGGCTTTTCAGAGCCTTTCATATCCGAATTAGCTCAGATTGCAATGATGACCAATTATGGTGGCCAAACTGTGGACGATTTACACGGATTTGTAGGTAATTACTCAGCAATATCTTTGGGTTCGAAAATATACGCTATTTGCGTAATTATCCTGTTCTGCTAGCTTGTTAATTCCAATATTCTAAATGTGTATGCATAGTAATGTTGAGGTGGCTGAGAGCAAAGACTGAAATGTGCATTATATTTTTACTTTTCATAACGAATAAAACTCAATTTTAATTATGTTTTTCAGGCAGCGTTGCTTTAGCAGGAGCAGAGTCAAACTTGTGGGCTATACACGGCGGCAACGATCAAATGGCACGAGCGTTTCTTGAAAATTCAAAAGATGCTGTAAGAGTTAGGTAATGTTTCGACACATTTTTTCTTTTCTAGCCTGATGCACAGTTTTAACTTTTCACTTTTTAATGCAGTTGTTGAAAGTTATGTATTTTCGCGGACGATTCCTAATAAATTTAGTTTGATATGTCACCTACGAAAGATTTCGATCTTGTTTCTATATTACAATTTCGCATCTGCGGGTTTGTAGATTTCATTGTAAGAACATTTTTGAATAGTTGTGGCTGTTTTGTCTTCGTTTTTCAGATTGAACCATCTTGTTCTACAGCTAACCGAAGAACATAAAACAAAGAAAATTAGAGTCAAGTTTAAAACTTATACAGAACCAGAGACCGAGTACGAAGCGCTACATTCCACGCATACTTATAGTGAAAATTTTGATGCCGTGATAATTGCATGTCCTTTGCTTGATAGAAAAGATGATATTCGACTGGTCGGGTTTACAGGTAGTTGGTTGAACTTTTAACATAAGGTCCTAAACAAGTTGCTTGTAGGAAAATCTCGACTGGAGTGTTTTATCTGCAAAATTACTGTTTTTACGGAAAAATCATTTAACCATGCTTCGTTCGTATGTGACATGCAAAACTGCAAACACGCTTTCTAAAAATTTCGCGTCTTCACAAATTTTAGGTTCGCGCAGGTACTTTCAGATACTCCATTTTACCCCAACAAAGGCCCCTACCATCGAATGGTTGCAACATTTGTTCAAGGTGAGCTGTCACCTGACGCATTTCATTTACTGCCCGATTCTCATCCACTGCCGTCTGCAATCTTTTCATCCAACAAAACAACATTTTTCGCATCAATTGCTCAAAACTCACCGGTAAACGCGAAAGCAAAACGACCAGGCATTGTCTCGGCGTGGCTAAACTTTTTCGTTCATCTCAAATCTGATGCGGCGTCGAGAAATATTCTTGGAACGTCAGCAACTAATCCAGTCTGGAAGATATTTTCACGTGAAGAGCTGTCAAATCAAGAAATTAGCTATTTGTTTTCGGCTGAAGATGCGTCGAAGCAAATTGCGTGGCAGGTAAAAACTTTATGTACATTTTTTGCAAGCGAGAAGAACTAAATTTATTTTAAACCTATTAAGTGATTTTTGCTGCATCTACTAAACCTTGGGAAGATATCTCACTGTGTTTGCTTGCCCTTGTTTAAGTATCTTTGGTATTCGTCAAAAGTATATCTGTGAACTGATAGTATTTTCAAACCGAAAGCTACATTAATAACGATTAGTCGGATTACTACGATTAGATATGGATTTTTAATATTTTCAGGCATATCCAGAGTACGCGAAGTTTATCGATCAATCATTGAGCTTTTATCTTGCCGCTCCGCCTAATCAGCCAGTATACTACGTCAACTCAATTGAATGGGCCGCCAGTGCAATGGAGATGAGTGTTATTAGTGCACGGAATGCTGCTTTGTTGCTGAAAAAAGATTTCTATCCGACACAACCGGGTGAAAAAATTAAAAAAGTGTTCTCAAAAAGTGAACTGTGATATAGCGCGGTTTCTTGGACGTATTCTCAGATGTGTGTTGCACTATTATTTGTTGGCGGTAGGTTTGTACGCAAGATTTGGAGAATGGATGAAACTTGGTAATCAAATGCCTAGAAATAGTCCGTCTTGGTTGTATTTATATACTTATTTTGTACCACGAAACTTACGGTATATAGAACCGTTGTTTAAAACTGTACATAGGTGCATGTAGCTTAGTGGTTGGAGCAGTGGACCGCCAAGAGTGGTTCTATACTTGTCGTGTAGCGCCGTCCGTCATTGTGCACTATCCTGTACCCGCAACAAAATTTTCGTGAAAGGTTCAATGTGGCACTGCTCAACATAAGTTACCGTCGCCAGCAGTAAATGCTGCAGGCATTTGCGAATCTCATCTCTGTTTAAATGCGGTTGTTGTTTGCTGTGATCATAGGTTGTGAAAAATTGTTGTGAAGTTGTAACTGCATTGCAAGCGCTTCCTGTTTTTATAATCGATTAATTTTGTGCGCTGTGGCTCGTTTGTTTGTACGACAGAAACTGTGTATTAATGGTGTTTAAACATCACTTTTTTACTTCCCTTTTTTACGCAAAATTATGAGGAAGGTAACGATTTGCATCATGTTTAAAATTTGCAAAAAGTGTAATTTTCGCCTACTATTTTCATTAATGTTAAAAAATATTTAATTCTAACATGGTTGTTGGTGAAGTATTGTCCACGCAATAAAATACTACAACTAGTGATGGGCATCGGATATTTTTTTATATCCGGATATCATTCGGTTTTGAAGATTGATACTAACTAATAAATACTGCGTTGGTCCCCTGAAATAGAGTTGATTTTGTTTGTCTCCGATTTTATCCGATGATTACCCTTCCCTCGAGCTATATACATGACTCGTAAATACGTTTCAAGAAGAAAAAACCGCATTAAAATATACTTACGCTAAATCGTACAATAAATCGTGCAAACATCAGCCCATGTTACTTTTAGCGGTGCCCCGCTTTCTGCGGCGGATCCAGAAATTTCTGAAAATGGGCCGGCTCTAAAATGTTTTAAAACGCTTTTCACCAAAAAATTTTCTGAGGGGAAAATTGACATTCGATAGAATTTCTGAATATCATATGATGATACTGGGATAAATGTCCCTCTGGTTTTGGCAGCCTAACATTTCGTAATAATTGATCATGTTATTTTATGATGCCGAACTTGAGTATTCTTTTCGAATTTTTATCGTCGGTAGTGTCCCATCTGTCTCGCTGTCCCTATTATATTTTTTGAATGTACTCTTGGTACATTGCTGTCCCGGGAAAATAGGACGGGTACTCCTGGTACATTTCTGTCCCGGGAAAATGGGACAGCCTTTAAGGTAACATTGGCCGCTATTTTCATGTTCAAAATTAGTTATAAACGACGTATTATTCCACAATTTCTCATTTAACAAATAAACTGCAATTGTTGAAATGAACTGAAAACTGCGAAAATTATCCAAGATAAAAAATTTCGGTACATTCTTTTTTTAATTTTAGAAAACATCGTGAATATTCGCATGCAACAATTGTGTTGGCAAACAACATCTTTGAAACTTTATGCGTCCGGAGCAGACAGGGGTGTGGCCCCCTAACTCCATGGTGGAGACCCCCAGCGTAGATGTGCATGCAGAGTTTATCGATGTTTCATCTAAAGGCTGTCCGAGCTAAACGCTCGTGTTTAATTGCTGTGGGAAGGGGACACCCTTCCAAAAACAGTTTCACAAACAAAAGTTGCAAAACGACGGATCTAGAATGTGAAGCCATCTTTAAAATGAATCAAACTTCGCTCGCAGCACGAAATTTTTTTGACCTTTGCTTATAAAGTAGCCATAAAGAGCCCAGATTAGTAAAACCTTTAATAATCTTTATGCTCCATCCAGGGGAGATAGCACACGGCGCGGTACATCTCACTTAAAAATTTCTTTTATTTACCTTCTTTGTTATTTTGTGTTGTGAGAGTTATCTTATCTTATGTAAAATTGTATTAAAGTCGGCGAGTGTAGCGAGCGAGAGAATTGTTGACAGTTTATAGCAGCCTGGCGGTTATTGTGAAGGCTTGTTACGATTTGGTTTGTATTTATGTGATGCATTCTTTGTTGCATTAGTTAATTTGAGCTGGGACGTTTCGTGAGGCAGGATATGTAAATCGTAAATTTATTTGAAACCCTCAAAGAAATTTCTGCTTGGTTAAAGATCTACAACGAACACGGCAGAACCTCGGTAAATGTGACGCTTTTGCATAATTACCGGGCTTAACTGCAGTACAATCATATTCGTAAGCCTAAGCCTAGGCTTGTGGTTAATTGAAACGTAACCTTCCGTTTCGTTTTGTATAAGTTTTTTTAGCAATCCTTATAGAGCAATGTAACGCAGATTTACTTAGCTAGTGTCAGTGAAAGTGGTTTAAATATTCTAGCAGTATTTGTTCTTTGTAAATTTTAATCTGGCAGGGTAGGCATGATAGCTGGGGAAAGGATAGCTGGGGAAGGGTTGGTGGTTGTAACAAAAAAGAAATTGCACGGTTCTTCGTTTTTTAAAAAATGACATTTGCCCAACGCTGTTTTCGCTTTCCGTTTTGCAAGGAAGTGAATCCACGCAGATGCTTATCCTCAAAGGGTTTTGTACAAAAATTAAACATGAATTCGCGTTCGCTTGGCTTGCGTGACTTGCTTTATATTAAAATTTCGCATTGACTTCAATACTGCCTTTAGTGGCACATTAAGCAAATTTGTTTTTCTTGCTTACTAAATTGTATGTCCGTTTATATAGGCGGAGCAATAGAAGGGAAGTGGCAATTCTAAGCCAATTTTTGGAAAAAGAACATTTTGTCTTCCACTTTTTCCATTGTAACCTTCTAAATCAAGTGAATCAAATTAACTGGGTATTCAAACAAGAATTTTGCGCAAAATTACGTGTATATGTAACTTTTCGCTCGCTTCGTTCGAAGGATTTTCTTGACCACTCTACCTTAAAAAGTCTAACCTCTGGGTATGCACAGAATTTCTTCCTAACGCGCGCATTTACCTCGATCACATCCGAGCTGTTGAAAACTACCTTCGCTCAGCCTTTTAGCTTATGTGCCAATTAGGCGGCATCGCTATATGTAATAATACTTTTCGTGAGTACATATCGGCATCGCACTGCAAACAAATTGCTGACACTTTGCCGATACTTTTTTCACATAACAGTGAGTTGGAATGCTATCAATTTCGCTTTTTGGTATACATCAGTGCGTCTGATCAGGAAAACTGTTCTTACTTGCGTTTGTGTTGAAATTACGGTATACGTATATAATCTTATATGTTTTCTAGGTTTAAATTTTCGATTGTATCCTATCTGTTCTTTAAGCATCGTGTATTAAAATCGGAATCGGCATCCGGGAAATTTTGGTATCTGGACATCCCTATTTTTAGCCTCGTACCCACCCAAAAAATTATATGCGCAGAATTTCGCGCTCGCTTGGCTCGTGTGGCCATCTTCATAGCTGTACTTGTATTTATTGTCTCATGGTTGCCTAAATCATGGCAAGCGTTTGGCTTGTTGCTCTGTTCGTTCACAAAAATAGAAATAGTAGTAGGTGTATGTTTTTTGGCGAGCGACTTTCGTAGATTACGTTACCTGTTGAGTAAATCAGGTATTTTGACTACGTGTTCGGTTTCGGCGCGAAATCCGGTATTTCGGTTCAGGAACTGTCAATACTGTTGAAAGAATTGCGGCCCTGCTGAAGGGATATATACTATGCGTTTTCAAAATATATACCTGAAGCATAATTTTAATACGGTCGCCACTGTAATTTAGCATTGAACAATCAGTGTATTTAAAAATAGTTTTAAGAGACTGCGTAACGTGCCAAATTGTGTCTATCTAAACACCGAAACTTTCTTACGGATTTCTATCTGTTTATCAGGGTTCCGCCCGGAATTCCAGTTCTGACCAAAAATCCTGCGAAAAATATATTCCTGTTCCAGCCGAAATTCCTGCAAGACATTGATTCCTGTTCCGGTTTTGCAGAATACAGGAACCGAGATGTTTTTACTGTGTTGTGCCAAGTCTTTTCTACATTAAAATATTTTGTAGTTGCAAAATTATTAATCGAACTTTGGTGAGTGATTTTGTACTAAAGGAAAGCAGTAATGCGCTGTTGAAACTTATTTTAAATTCCGGTTCCTGTACTTGTTCCTGTAAAAAGATCAATTCCTGCTTCGGACAAAAATTAGTTTCTGTTGGAGTCGTGTTGTCAATTACTTCGAAGCCTCTGTTACTAATTTTCATCTGTCTGTTTAATATTTATATAGCTATCTATCTATCTAGTCAACCATTGTGCTATACAGCCTGAGACTAGACGTACATATTACACATATCAAAGCCTGCTTTACCAAATGTTTTATAGTATGGCGCAACGCCTGTAAAATATTCTTATCCCTTTGTCAGAATATTCTGCGGTTTGCAGTTTTCAAACTTTGAACTAACAAATCAGCCAAGATAGCCGATTTGCTTAACCGAAAATGTAAGTCGCGTAATACCCACAACAACAAGTTTGCGATATATATATATATTACGAAAACTAATACAGAAAATGAATTTCAGCGAAAAACATCCGTTCCCTTTTAAAACCACTATCCTTCGTATACATTTTCCCCTTAGATATCCAATAAGTCTATGCAAAACAGCCTCTCTGCCGTCCACGCTTACGATTACAGCCGAACCGGCTTCGGCGCAACACCAGTGATATTTTGAGGCATTGTGTTCGGTCACTCGCACTGGGATTGAATTAGTGTCTCCCGAAATCCAGCCAGTAATGCCAGCTAGCATACATACCCCTAGCATTTTAAATTATATAGCCACACCCACACCACAACAGATTATTTATTACAGCAGGCTTAAAATTAAATAACATGAAGACTGTGGCATTAGCTGTTATTACGTTGACGGTATTCACTGACGTGTCACGTTCTGCTAGAATATTACTTTTACCTGCTGCCATTGTACCTAGTCACAAAATACAATTTTTGAGACTCGCAGAAGAGCTTTTACAACGTGGTCATGAAGTAGTTATATGGCAAGTTGGACTCAAGCCAGATGACCTACCTACTCCAAAACAATTGCAACAAAGGTTTTGGAAAGTCGAAGTCCCAGAGAAGTACATTCGAAACATGTTTTTGTTTGAAAATTCAACAATTTACAGGTTAGTATTGATGGAATGCACGGATGGGAGTCTCGGTCTCGGCAAATCTCGGTATTAGGCAGGTTTCGGACTGGTTCGGTTTTTTACGTTTCGGTGGTTTGGAACCGAAACCAGATGTCAAGAATTCAGCAAATGTATCGCTGTATACTTTAATGAAGTAAGTAATGCCTTATGAATAATATTCGCTATGAATCTATGAATGTTCATAGTTACACAATTATTATGAGCAGATAATCTGACGAAACACAAAAACCTGTGAAAAGTGAAACACACAAAAAACTACGAAAAATATGTCGATACCGATGCCGATTCTTATTTTGAAACTTTTCCAATGCCACGCCGATGCCGATTCCAATTTTTGTACCGCATGCTTAATAAACAGATAGGATACTACATTACATCATTTTATGAAGACTTAAACCCTAACCATCATAAACGGTTAGAATTTTAAACGAACAGTTCATTTCAATTATTTTTTCAAACACAAACGCTAGAAAGATATCAGTTTTCTTGACCGTCCACTGATATGCGCCCAGAAATGAAATTGATAGCATCCAAACTGACTGTTACGTGCAAAAAGTATCGGCTAAGAATCCGGCCGATTATTACCGATGACGATGCCGAATAATCGGCACATCCCTAATATGATGTGGATATGTTAGTTCGTTGCGTTCTGTTTATTACATTGTGAGATCATAACCGTGTCGTATTGATGACTAGATGTTTATTTCGCTACTTTCGAGATGAGCGAAGCTTTTATAGACCTGAGTTAATCAAATCATGAAAATTGTCAGTACTAAATAGACGACAAACTCCTGTCAAAGTTTCAGATAAAACACTTGCAATAGAAACGCAATTTAACTTGGTGATGCTACGCAAATGAACCTAACCAAGATTGTAATGTTTCGTTTCCGGTTAGGTATCATTATTTTCTTCTGAAATTTTTCGCATATATGGTAGATAAATAAATGGTAAACCTGTGTTGTTACATTAGTTGAGCATTTTGCGATGATTTTAGTAAAATTTGGGACGAAAATGTAGTCGAAATATCGCGAAAAGCCGGCAATTGGGCAATGATGGCTCGAGTTTGTGAGCTAATGTTGGACCAACGGAAGTCTGATTTTGATGCATTGGTCAAGGAACAATTTGATGTGACAGTTTTGGATGATTTGTTTAATCCATGTGGCCTACTGCTGGTAGGCCTCAACAGACGCCCGTTTGTGTACTGGTCACAGACACACCTCAGAACTGAAACTGCGTGGTCTAGCCAGACTCCAAATCCGCCGTCATATATTCCAGTTCCTGGTACCGGTTTAACAGGTACGTGTTGCGGTGTGCGAACAGATATCCGGCTCCGGCAAAAAATCGACATCCGGCTCCGAAAATTTAACTTGCCGAATGTTTTGTAAAAATTGCATAAAACTGGAGCTATCGTTCAAGGTGCAAACGGAACTGAATTATACCGGAATCGAAATCGGAACAGCAAATATCAGCATTGTAATTGGGATCGGAACAAGAAATTTTGTGACACGGATAATTTTGATTTAGGGCCTCTGTTGGCTTGGAATAATTTTCAAAAATATTGCATGAACAAGTTGGCAATGATTTTTGGTTCTGTAAAAGCTAATCTTCAATCAATTATTGATAAGTAAACTCATCGAAAGCAATTTAATAGATAAATAATACAGAATTTTTCTGCAACGTATCCAACTACTAAGATTAAAATTAAAATGTCAAAATTGCGATTCCGCTTGATTGTGCCATCGGAATCGAAATCGAAAATCGGTTTGAATCATAATTGTAATCGGAATCGCAATTCCGGCTGCACCCTGCTATCATTTGTATTACATCCCAATTACCATGGTACTGATTGACTTACTTTTACATATTTTTTCTGTTATACAGGCAATGTAAATGTTTGCATGTGTCCGTGTACGCCCACAATCTTTATTAAGTTACAATAATGATGGGAAACCTGATTAAGACGAACAGTGTTATTTTAGGCGCATAACAGCATAGATTGTCCGAATATCCGGTTACGGTTTAATATCCGGCAAAATCCGACATCCGTATTCGGTTCCGGGATCCTTTATAAACCTGTCGAATACCGGACATTTGTAGTTGTGGTTTTAAATATCCTAAAACTGTTTTGATCGTCAAAATACTAGATATTTTGTAGCGACTGCAATTCCGAGCAATTCATGAATGGACACTGACATGGAATGAAAAATCCAAACCAAAAATTAATCTTAAATCCATAAATACATTTTTGTACGACTCAAATACTCTCCAATAGTGTACATATTCAGATCCTATATCCGGTTAACATCCGGTTCCGCTACAACATTCACTATCCGGCGTCCGGTATCGGAATCGGAATTTTGACATTTTAATTTTAGGCCTACTTCTTGTGATATGTTGCATACAAAATTCTGCATCACTTATATATCTATTAAATTGTTATCGATGAGTTAAAGAATCAATAATTGTAACTTAGCTTTACAAATGAAAGAATGATTGCCAATTTGTTCATGCGAGGTTTTTGAGAATTGTTGCCAGCCAACAGATACACTAGATAAATAATATACTTCTTAATACAAATTATCAGTACACTCACGTTCCGATTACAATATAATTTGCTGTTTCGGTTCCGGTATAATCCATTTCCGTTTTGCACCCTGCAATCTAGTATTAGATTTGAATTAATTAGGCGGCTGCGGTCAGATGTTAGCGCATCCAGATCTGTCGTCTTATGGTATCCGGTCGCACCATGATGTATATCATTGTGTGACCAGATATCCTGCTACTTAAAAAATCGCCATCCGGTTCTGGTATTTTAACTTGACGTGACGGAAGTTTTTTAAAAAACTTTAGAAAATTGAAACCATCATTTTGTATTTATGCTAACTACCATGAAAATTTCTCAGAATTCCTATTCCTACCGCTAAGCAAAAACTGCAGCATTAAAGATAAGTTTATAACTAAGCCTAAGCCGCAGCAAAAATAATAGACTTAATCCTAGCCACCTCTATTTTTGGGAAAGCTGGATGCCCTTAAAGGAAACATGGGCCAAACAAATTTGCATATGAATGCATTGCTACAAAAAATGAAACAGATAGCGTTCCAACTGACTGTTACGTGCAAAAAGTATCGGCAAAGAATCGGCAGTTTTTTGCAGTGCCGATGCCGATTAATCGGCACATCCCTAGTCGCTAAAGTGTTAAAAAACGTCGGCGTGAGATAGTAACCTTTGTAACATAAACACTTTGAATACCTTAGGCCATTTAAGAAATAATTCTGTGCTCTGTCCTGCTGGGTCCAGATATTTGAATGTAATCCAGTATTAAATTTGAATTAATTATCCGGTCGCAAATTGATATATCAGGGTAAAAAGCTGAAATGGATAATACCGTAATGGTCAACACAAATAATCCGTAAAGTCACGAAATTTCTAATTCCGATTCCAGTGTAATCCAGTTACGCTTTGCAACCTGAAATATATATCATGTGTACACATAAAGTGCATATTTTAAGATGACATGGATTTTTGGCAGCGCGCGTTCAACTTTCTTTCATACATCAAAACAATCTATATTCATCAGCGTATCATTTTACGTCCAATGCATAACACATTTAAAACTCATTATCCGGACGTTACTGATCCGTTCTATATTGAACGCAACGCGAGTTTGAATTTTATCAACACACCGCCAATATTTGATTTTCCACGGCCGTTTATGCCTCGTGTGATATTCGTTGGCGGTCTGCAGTGTCGTAAAGCGAAACCGCTATCCGGGGTAAACTCATATAGAATGCGTAATGTTAATCTTTTAAGTATTATTGGTTTAGGATTTTAGGTTTAATAGCTGGAGTTTTCCTATAGCCATGTGGACTGATTGACATTTTCCAAATTTTGAGCACAAACTTTCTCATGCTCAGAATTATATTGCATCGTAGCGGTTTCGGTCGAGGTGTTAGTTCCTGCATGCCAATCAGTGAAACGTGGCATATCGCAAAATTACAATATACAGCAAGCTGTGATTAATCAAATTCGAAGTATGTTGCTTTTATCCTTATGCCGACTTTACGTATTCCCGGTTTGACATTTTAGGAACTGAAAAGTTTTGTTGACGGCGCTACGGACGATGTTGGTTTCATGATATTTTCAACTGGATTTTCAGTTCAATGGAAGCGAGCTCCACAACATATCATTGTAAGTACTTTGGAGTTGATTTTGTAATGATGATGATGATAGATTAACTTAATGTAAATGCCATATTTTGAATGCACACTTAACATTTTTTACAATGTCTAGCCTTGTTTACATGTCAGAGTGGCACCCATCGCGCTATTTCTCTGGTTTCGAAGCAGAAACCATCGCTACTGAGTCGAACATGGCTTAGATTTTGAATGGGAACCTTGTCTTCGCAAATCTTGCATTTGTAGAAGAAATGTAAAACTATGTATCAAAATGCGGTGGGTTTATTGCCATACCTACTGCAGAGTCATCAAACTTACATCTACTAAGCAACTTTTTTGCTTGTACAATTATACTGCACCGCACAAATGCTGTAGGATACAGCGAACACTACAGTAATCTCTAACCGTTCTAGGATTCATTTGCTGAAGGTTTTCGGGATCTCAAACAGCGGGTGGTGTGGCAGTACGACGGGACGCCAATCAAAAATTTACCGAAAAACGTAATGGTGATGCCGTGGATACCACAACAGGATTTGTTGGGTTTGTTGACGTTTTTACATATTTTATAGGTGACAATTTTAGTGCTTGACTTTATTCTTAATTGCTTTATGATATTTTTGTGCGTGATTAGAATGATTTGCTGCTGCTGCGTATAATTTTTTAGTCATGCAGATTGCAGATGTATATATCACGTAAACATTTTGGCCGATAAATCTGGCTCTCCTTGTTATAACTTGGGGCCCCACTCAGCCGAAGTGGCGGCTAAAAGTATTGCGTGCTAAACCTGTAATGAGCTATGTTTGCCGTGAATTTTGTCTAGCTATTTCAGGACACTCAAAATGCAAAGGGTTCATTGCACACGGTGGTCTGAACAGCGTTGTAGAAGCGATGTGGCATGGCGTTCCTGTGATTGGTATTCCTATTTTTGCCGACCATCTGGATAATTTGCTGCGCGCAACTGCGCCTATCCGGGGTGCCGGTTTTATTCTTCACAAACAATTTCTAACTCCCGAGAGAGTCGCAAAAGCTGTGAGGAAACTTTATCGTACACCTGAGTAAGTTTTCTAGTTCTTGCGTAAAATGTCGATGGCGTGTTTGAACATTAGGCTTTGATTGTAATCTTGCGATTCTTAGGCTTAAGTCATATTTTTAACTATTGCATATGAATAACAGGACCGAATGTATACTTCCATTGAGTAGGGACGTTTTTCTCATATATATTGTTTATGTTTTCTAACTGTAATGAATGAGAAATTTTAGGAAATTTTGAGAATTTAATTTCTTTTTTTCATCTATTAGTCGTGTTAATGTTAACTGTTAACTTATCAAGCCGCTTTGTAATAAATTTATTACGTTACTAGAAATGGTACTGATTGGTCTACAAACACATAACGCAAAATATTGATATATTATGCAAAACACTATATGGTTTTGAGAAACATTCGCGAAACATGGTCTGTGTTAAAGTAATTAATTTTGGAAGTTATTCTTGGTACGTTTAGGTATGCCGAAAATGCTAAAATAATGTCCGAACTGCTTCAAGATGTACCGTATACAGAACTTGAACACGCAGCGTGGTGGCTTGAATTTATCGTGCGCCACCAAGAAGTATGATTATTTGCTTTTTAAGAAACATTGATGTGACATCGAAATGTGTTTGACAAACGACAATTGTTACAATGAAATATGCTATGTACTTGGGTCTCCATGAAATTTTGTATTTGGGTCTGCATGAACTACGTTCGAGTATGCAACCCTGAGCCGCGGGAAAGAAAAACGCTGACGGTTTGGTTAATTGTGTTTGACTTCCGTTTATAATTGATTCAATATCTTATATCGATGTTCAATGTAATCGTCAATTTTGTATTTTCTCATATTCTGTGACCAGCACGGGTCAGGTACGTTATCGAAACTATTGATATTATTTCAGGTGCCTCAAGCTCGGTCTGGTGCTGATGACTTGAATTTGATACAATACTTTTTAATCGATGTTATTGCGTTTTTGTTGGCATGTGCCACTGTTGCGTTGATTGTTTTGTTCTACGTGCTCAAATTCACATTGAAAGGTTGTTGGACTTTGCGAAAAGCATTCGGGAAGAAACCGGTTACAGAAGTGAAAAAGAAACAATAATACTGCTCCTACAGAATTTTAACACATTATTCGTAGTCACGTGCGGAGTTTGCGTTCTATTATGCTACACTCGAAGTCGGAATGCATTCCAGGGCGATACCAAGTATCATTTTGTTCGAAGCAACAGAACTAAGTATACCACAAAGCAGAATTAATGCTAGATCCCATATAAGCTCGATATTGTAACAAATTTCTGCTGGTAGTTGCTTAACTACTGTGTCTCTGTGATAGCGTGATTATCTTTTACTTTTTGCCGAAATATGCACCTAATATCCGACCGGCTCCAGCTGGATATTCAAATGTCTAGTTCCGGGATTGTAGTTTAGCACGCACCCTGGCCGGTTGAGGATAAGAAATGTTTTATTGAGTCAGTGTAATGCGTCTAAGCTTAATGTTCTATGTTTGATGAGCGCAAACTCTGCAGGTAAGAATTCATCGATGATATATTATGTGCCACACAATCAGGGTCAAAATGTTGCTCAGTAATAATTGGTAACATGTGAATGGCGCCCTGCTATGTTGTTAAATACGTACTATTTTATCCGCCTGTTCCTATATATTTGCACGAAAATTTGCTGTGGCGACTGGCGCTATTTTTCTCATGGTCGCATCGCCTTTACGTCTTGCCCCTTCAAGCCTGGGATCACAAAACAAATCGCAATTTAATTTTTTTTAGAAAAAGGTAGTCCATATTCCATATCCAGTAAGCTTTTTGGGTAGCGTATATTTGTCTTAGGCATACGTATATGTTTAAATGCTATCGTCGCAAACTTAGGATTATAACCTTTGATTACAAAGCTTGGGAGCTGTACTGGTGCATAAATATAGTTGAAGTCGAATTTTGGTTGCAAAAATAATTATTTCAAAAACTATAACTTATAGTGATTTCGCAAACAATCTAGTAATGTGTTCTGGATACTTTTGCTGATATTAAATGCGAGCATCACTTCTATAAATATCAACGGATCAAATCGATATTGCATACTTATTGTTGAGCAATCCTAAACATATTGTGTTGTGCTTGTGCTGTGTTCACTTTCTTAAATGTTCTCGCTTTATGATTTCAATGCTAGTTCAACAACAGTTATTAGTTATTTTTCACTGTTTTGTTAATTTATTCTGTGGTTTTCAGTATGGCTGTAACCTGAAGTGTAAAATTTATTACTTTGGTTTTATTTTCTTGGACTTCCTGTCTGTCGTTTCAGTTTACAGCATAATCGAATTAAGAAGTACCGGGTCACATTTAGCAACTACAACATCACATTAGATGTGTTACGAAAATGTCAGTTGTAATATTTAACTACTATGCGAAATGTTCAGTAGATGTCTTCGTATGAAATACTATTTTTAGGTACATATTATAACACATAGTATTTGTAAATGAAGTTTTTGATTATTAAGGGTTGTGCTATACTCGCCGTCGAACGTCGCCGGATGCGGGCGCGCGGCACGGAAAAAATTTTACCGCGCGGCGCTGTAAAACTTTCCATTCAAAATTATCGTGCGACGGCCTCCTGCTCAGTAAAGTTTATTGCAACCCGTAATTTTTCAGTTAAAATTATAAATGTTTCAATTGAAAACCATTTCCGTATTATATTTTTTCATGCAAATGTGCTTTCGCCAATGTTGTCTTTGAGAAATAGCAGTAGATTAACCATTTTCTGAACATAAACTTAAGTCGCAACGTATAATATAAGCCAAAAACAACAGTATGTAAAAATAGTCGAAAGATTTAGCCTTCTCTATGGCAGTTCTTTTAGAAAACACGCGACGTTCCTTATAAAACATGCGCCGTACTCGGATACCTTTTCATCTTGTGCTAGCATTTATCCTAATATTGCTCTGGGATTCGTATTTGAATAAAAGAAACGCCAATGTGTTATTCTAAAGTATACCACGTTTACCAAAGAAGTAAAACGCCACACATTCAATTATGTTTTGAATACGTTTCTACTCAAGGTTTTTTCTCTACTTGCTGTTTGCAGAAAAGTTTGTAACTTTAAGAAGCCTGTTTTAAGTTTTAATACACAACGTTGTTTCTTGTTCGTGAGCGTTCGAAAATATTGTTTTTGCAGAGTTAATAAGCTATTGATCAAATGTATCTTGCGAAAATTTTTTAAACAGTGACCTTTTTGCCGCTTGCAATATTGGAATAAGCGCGCTTTATGCGCTTGATGTGCCATAATTTGAATGGTCTATAAACATCAGGGGCGGAACATTTTTCTGTTGTGCTGCACTAGAGTCAGCTTAAGTTTTAGACTAAATTTTTTCCTTGGCTTAGGCTTAGGAATATGCTCATTCTAACGCTTAGGCTTAGACATATGCTTATAATACTGTTTCGACCCTGTTCTTTACATAGGCCGTTTGAACAGGCCAATTTTTTTTAAAATAGTTGCTTAGTTTTTAAGTTTGTGGTAAAATTGAGTAGTTTTCGAAGTTTTAAGTGGTGAAATTTTAAAAAAAAAACTATTTTTGACGAGATTTCGAAGTTTTATGCTGCAGGATTCAACCGAAAATGCGAAACCGGAGGTCGGCAAAATTTGCCCGATTCGGAGGTGAAGCGTTATTTCAAAAGAAGTTAAAAATATAGTTCAATTCGTTCATTTTAACGGTACCCTCTAAATGTTTTTTGAAAAATCTCGACATATATCAAGGTGCAAGTGGAGGTGAAAGATATCGGAGTCTGCAGTCAACAAAACTTGCCGGAGGTGAGGCGAAATTAGGTAGTTAAAATGATGTTTAATTTGTCAGTTATAAAGTAATCGTTTGGTTTTAGGCTTATTTTTTACAAAATCTCGGCAATTGATTCTTCAAAATTGTTCCAAAGGTTAAAACGAATCGCACCAAGAAATTGCTGTAACCGGCAAAATTTCTACCGAAGCCGAAAGTCGATTTTCAGCCGGAACCAGACGCAAATCTCCGGTTGGACCCTGATAGATACATCCGCATCCCAGAAACGCCAGATTTATTATATAGTCAATAAGCAAAAACAAAAAGGTCTATGCCTGCCGGATGGTTTGTTATGTACGTTGTACTGAAGAAGTAAGTATATATAGCATTGTATGCCTATAAACACACTAACTTGCCTATAGTAAGTAGCACGTATTCAATGCAACAACACGTAGATAAGACAAAATTTAGTAAGTATTTCAACAAAATATATTTGAAAAGTAAGAATTAGACGGGGAACTTGCTAGATAAACTAAAAAGAGCGTTATGTTTTTATCGCTGTTTCAAATATAGCTATATCTACGCTAAAATATACTTCTGAACTTCGTATGTACTCTGTTAGGGGAATATATACAGGATGTTTCGAAAACTAGACAAAAGTTTGCTCACATGAAACAACCACAGCAGACGTCAAGAGTAAACAAGTAATAAACTACGTAAAAATTAAACTTGCTAACGAAAACATATTTTCTTGGTGAACATCTTTCAACGCCTTTTTCGAGTCAAAACTGGCTGTAAAGTATTATTTTTCTTTAATTGCCTCATTCCGCTCCTCAACTGTCTGTTGTCGAGAGTAAATCTTTTGCTTCAAAAGTGCCAGAGGAAAAGGTCAGGAGCGTCAAAGCCGTAGAAAGGGCCGTTCAACCGGATGTCTTCGTTCTAACCATCGAATTTTGAAGTTCTTGTTAAACCAATCGCGTACATCGGCTGCGCGGCGTTGCGAGACATTGCCATGGATTAAAGTAGTTTATTGCGATCTTCAAGAAACGTGAACCGCGGCCAGAACCTTTCGTTCGGCAGAGTGAGGTAGCGCTCACCGTTGACGGTGGTACAAAGGAACGGTTCGATGATACCACGACACCAAATACCCATCCAGACGGTGAACCCAGGAGCATTTGTATGGCGCTCAATGGTATACGTATAAAATTCTTCTCAGCCCAGTAAATCCAGTTTTGGCGATTCGTGTGGCCATTCAGCTTGAAACGGTTTTATCCGACAAAATACCCGTTCAGGATCATGCCGGTCAATCCCGTTTTTACAGCAGAACTGGCGGTTGTAATCATCTTTGTTCAATGAGTGTACGAGAGTTTGAAGAAAAGTTCAGCTCGTCGCCTTTAATAATTCTTGACCTTTTATAATTCATAAAGGCTATGGTGATACTGATGCTCACTTCGGAGTATCGTCGAAAAGACTTCAGTCGACATCGCTGGTAGGCCGCCGCATGCTTCGATGTTGTCTCCTGTACGCGCACCAGAAGTCGTGTCAGGCGTAGAGAATCGACAACAGATTCTACTTGATCAAAACGTTTGTTGACAGGAACAATCGCCTTTATCTCTAAATTGTGTGAAGCAGATCAAAAATATTTCGTTTTACTCCGTTGTTTAAAAGTTATGATCTGACAAATTTGTGGCTTGACGTATATATGTACGTGTCTAGTCTTTAGCAGCGTCCGCAGTGCCGATTCTGCGCACTGCAATCCCGCTTTCCTTCCTCCTTGTCGGTTACTATGCCCCCGCAAGATTCAACGGGGTTTGTGTGGGATCCAATAGAAACCTTGTAGTTCACAAAAGGTCCAAGTGTCGTTTCGAGAGGGTTTACTGATCGACGCATTTATAGTAGCGTCAGAAAGTATTAAAATCCAGAATTTGGTCTATTTTTTACGAGAGAGACTAAAACATTGAGTAGTGTTCTGACGGCACCTCGGGGGTTTGCGGATGCTAACTCTGCAGTATCCTTATGCTGTTGCATATACAATACACCAGAATAAAGTCAAATATTGCATAAATGCTCCCAAATGATACAGGTACAAATTTTAATGTTGCGAGTCAAGCAATTTTTCAAAACGTTTTTGCCAATGATTCGGCTGTGTATTGTTTATTTCATGAGAATTGCTTCGAATACTTATTACACTCGAGAGTCTGAGAATAATATTTTGATCACTAGAATGCAGGGGCAACTGGTAGAAAAAATACCGTAGCCGAAGCCCGGGGGTCAGCAAAATGTTGTGGAGCTGGAGGCGAAACCAGAGGTGAAGCAAAATTAGGTCGTTAAAATATTAACTTGCTAATTTCAGCAAGTGTCTGTTCAAAGTTTTTAAAAAATTTTATTTTAAATATATTTCAGAAATGCCGATAGTAAATTCCTCAAAATTATGCCAAAGTTAAAACTTAACCCTTTCTCAATTCTCACATGAATATTTCAATTTCATATGAGATGTATTTTCAAGGTAAGATTCGAACCCCAGTCTCACGGGTGGGAGGCGTTGACGATGACCACTGAGCTATAGGAGCTTGACGCTCGAGCCCGAGTATGCTCTCACGTTTTGTGGAGATTTTGCACTGCGCATATATGTTATAAATGTTAAACACTGCTCACTGTGTGTGTATTGCTCGTACATTATTGTATTTAGTTGCTCACAGTATACTCTTTGAGTGAAAGGGTTAAAAGCCGAACGCATTGTATGATATAATTTTTGTAAAACTACGCAAAATTTCACTATTAACCAAATTGCAATAACCTCTGGTACAATGCCGAAAATTTCTAATGGTTGGTGAACTCGAACTCGCACGGTAGTGACCAAGAATTGCACGTCATACGTATGACGTTACTTATACATAACTGCAACACAAATTCATGCCGATTTATTAAATCCAAAACTTTAATTACACATCCTATAGGATGTAGTCAATATTAATTTTAACTGTCGTGGCTCAGAATGGAGAGATGTAGTTTTCAATCTTATCTTCGCTTCTGCAAAATGTGTGCTTTTTCAGATCAATCATAATCGGTATTCGTTTGCCGAAATTTTATAAATTATCCTCTGAACGTTTTGTTGTTACACTTATGCGAACTGCAAAAACGAAAAAAAAGAAATTAGTTCGCTACAGGGTGTACAACGGATAGTAAAAGTAACGAAAACGGAACGGAAACAAACAGTCATCAAAGTAACTGGAAACGGATATTAGCATTAAGATTTTTTAAAGGTTTTGAACAAATTTTGCCATTTTTAGTTTCGCACTAATTACGATTTAGAACAAAATTTCGAGCATAAAATGAACAAAGTTCCTGTATTTTCATAGCCGAAACAGATGCAGTAACTAGAAATACGCATTGGCAGTGTTTAAATTAACTTTATAATACGCAATCCCTTCGTGAAATTATTATAACCCGGAATGATGGCAAAACCCTTCTATCTGAGAGTTTGCGATTTGAATTCTAGTTTGAAATTGGACCACGGATGAAAAGAAAATTTTCATGCAAAAAAGAGAAGATTATGAATTAGTATGAAAACGGCAAACATTTGAACGTTACTTATAGCAAGAGTGTATAATATAGGAAGAGTGTGACACTATGTATACAACATGTATTAGCGTGATGTAGTATCACGCGGACCATACTTTGTCTAACCCCCCTTGATTGATGGGGGGGTTCTGTTATAAAATGTTTGGAAACAAGTGGAAACATGCTTTCAATATGCATAAACTATGCGATGTTACTGAAAACAAACTGTTGCAGGTGTAGTTAAGACCCCCCCTCAATCAAGGGTGGGGTAGCATCTATCAAGGTCCGCGTAATATCACGCAATATATGTGTATAGATGGAGCAGTGTCATACTCTCCATTATACACTCTTGCATAGAGCAATAGTTGATGCCCAAAATACTTCACAGTGCAATTCAAATGTTTCACAACGCAATCTAATTCTACCTCTGTGCGGTGCGTTGTGGCATATGTTTTAAAATAGAATTTAAAGGCGGTATATTTTGACAATTTAAAACCAAAAAAATTTTGGTAAATATATTCCGTTTTGCTTTTTTCTTCGCTGTATTTTACACACATTGGTCGTAAAATTTATTTACCGCATGTCAGTGTTATCATTGCCGAATTTGACCTTAATTTTCAACAACAACCACACCCCTGATATAACAATTTCCGATTATACCACAACAAATAGCTTTTTAACCATTTTTGGCACACAGTTTTGTTCAAATACTGTATTGACCCGAATAAGAGAGGGCGGGGTTAATAAGAGGGGAGTCACCATTTCGGGTCCGAATCAATTGGAGTCCGTATCCCTAATAAGAGTCCGTAAGCGGATAGAGTCAATAAACACTAATTAGTCCATAAATGTCAACTAACCCTAATTTTAGCGCATAAATAACTCTAGGACCAAATAATTTGAGTTCGAAATTTTAAAGCGTACTTAAATTTTGAAAGTAAATTCCTAAGTATATCCTTGAATTATCGCTCAAACTATTGACACAAGATAAATAAACGTTTAATTCAACGGATAATTGCAGTACCGGATATATCAGTAACGAAGGGCGGCGGAGCGTGGGTTAAAAATAAATAACAGTCCGTAACCGAATAACAGGGGGGTAGCCTCTGGACAGGCCAAATAAATATCAGTCCCTCCCCTCTTATTCGGGTCACTACAGTAGCCATGTTATGGTTCGGTAAAAATAAGACAGCGTATTGAAGTAATGTCAATACAACTGAGCAAACTTGAATGTGTTAACCCTTTCTCACATGAATTTTTTCTATTGCATCCGAGAACTATTTATATTAAAATTGAACCTGTCTTATATTGTCTGTGATAGGTTACGTTTACTATCATGGATGATGCATACTTCAACAAGATGTCATTCACACGTTATAATGCGCGCGCTCCGCACATGCAATGCCCCTACCATTTTGAACAGACAGCATACATGTCCATACCGTTTATTAAAAGCAATTTTCGTCGCATCACTTGCGACACAAATTGATGGACATTTAGGCGTTTTCGGCAACGGTGTAGCGGACAAATTCATAATCCGCGAACAGTGTGCGGACTTTTTAATTTGGCAGGAAATTGAAACCGTGATGGTGGTATAAAATCAGGCGGGAAATAAAAACTTTTGAATGAAATTTAAATTTTGGCGGGAAATTCAAATTTTAAGGGTAAAACCAAGTTTTGGCGGGAAATTCAAATTTTGGCGGGAGAATTTAAATTCTGGTGGGAGAATTTAAATTTAGCGGGAAATTCGAATTTTGGCGTAAAAATTAAAATTTTGGCGGTATAATTGGAATTTTGGCTGGAAATTCAAATTTTAGCCCTAATATACAACAGGTGTGAACCATGGCACTTTATGTATGTGGTGTCAAACATGCTCTCATATGGTTTAGTTTTATGTCTTGATGTGATAGCGAACCCTCTTAACAAGGGCGGTCGGCTAAAAACGCAACGCCCAGTGGTACATTTTGTACCATGCTGACCCCCAAGTGTTGCACACTCTTGTATTATGCACTCTTGCCAGAAGTTATTAATATCTTAAAAACTGCAAACTGCCAATTTAACTCGCAATAGTGCTAACTTTTTCTTCAATGTTGTCTGTTTTTAGCGATGTAAGCACGCTAGTTTGCAATTTAAACCTTAAAGTCTACCGCAGTGGCAGTATCCAACAATAAAATAATAATTACAATCAGTGTCCAATGGATTATATCTAGAGTTATTATATTTTGTCCGTGCTAGCCAATTTATTAAGCTCGGATTTGCTATAGTCGACAGTTTTTAGCTTAGCTTTCCACTTGGTACAATTTTGGTTCAAAACAAAATGCGCATTGCAGCGATTTTATTTTTTATTTCAATTCAGGTTTTTTAATCATTTGCCTAAATATAATCCAGGAATACTCTATTGACCGGTATTTTCCGTTATGTATAGCACATATTGTTGACTCTTACGTGAATATGCGTTATACCAGATATGCGAAATATAATCATCGAAAATTATTAAGATGCACTCTGTAGTACACAGCACTGTTGGATTTTTAGTGAACGACTATAGTTCGATCCACGATATGAGAGCGAGCTGCTACGATGCCAACGGCAGGGCTGATTTTACTCATAGTGTTCACGGGTTTCGCTGTTTTTCTACGCAATGCAAAAAAGTGTTATTCCCGCTTTAATTATGCAGATTTTACAAAATATGTTTTGAATCATAGTTTTTCACTCCTGTTCGCAACCACACACCATATATTTTAGAGATGTCCCGGGGCTGGGGCCAACGGTACCATGGACGGTACCAGAAAAACAATGGCCCCTGGCACAATTTAGCCAGAATCCGAACGCTGCATAGTAATTTTATTACATTACCGTAGGCAAAATGTCGCGTTACGCGATATGTCAAATAACAAATGCATTAACACGAAACTTCACACCATTGGAGTATCAACAAAATGTCGTGTGGCGCAATATGATAAAAACAGGATCGTACTCACAGGTACATGCGTACGCAAAAGGAAGATTTGTGTATTTTTCTGGCCCCGACACCGGGTAATACTCTGGTCCCGTCGACATCTCTAATATATTTTATATTTTATAGGTCTTGCTCGCAGTGGCGTAGAAATTTCTGACGGGGGCGCCCTGCCAAACGTTATGAAACGCAATTTTTACTGTATGCTATATATGCCATTATCAGGGAAAAATTCAAAGGTAGGGACCTTACCATTATATCACAAAAATTTCCGAGGGTAAAAATTGTAAAGTAAGGGACCTTATCATTTTATAAAAAATTTCTGAGGTGAAAATTGTGTGGAGGGACTTTGTCATGTTTTTACAAAAAACTTTCTGGAGAAAAAGGACTCTACCCTTTTATCACAACAATTTTTGACGGGTGGCGTACACCGCCAACTTCTGCTCTGGATCCGCTAATGCTTGCTCATTCCTTGCCTTGCCGGGATCGATGTTGATACTTGCCATATATCACAAATACCATTTCATACATTAATATTAATTATTTTATTTAAAGCGTAAATACCATCTCAATGCTGCAGTTTAAACAGGTGGCAAAGCACAAAAGTTCAATTTATTAGTTCAACTTTAAATTTTGCTTCGCTTATTTGGCAGTCAGATTAATTTTGCTTTTGACCTGCCATATGTGTTTTATTTCATGGTTTTCTGTACCGTTTCGTATGGTTTCAACAAAGTGATAGGAAACTATAAAATTTTAACTGCGCTCTCTTTTTATTTTTTATAATCCATATGTTTACTCTTGTTCAAAATTTACTAGCTATGTCATTAAATTGAACACGCGTATCTATTTTGCATTATTTCATGCTTGCATTGCTTTTTGAAGCAACGCTGCTACTCCCGGCGTTTTTAGAGCTCCCCTAAATTATGGATACAGTTTCAAACAACACAACCATGTATTAGGATTCTTTGAATAATTAAAAAATATATACATTTAGGTTTACTAATTGCAAAACAGCCAACAGATGTTGATAAAGCCGAGTATTTTATCAGGCAAAATATTAATTCTGGAAATTGAGTTACAGGATACAGAAAACGTCTTGCAAATGATATCCAGAGATGCAACAGGTACTCGATCGAAATGACATTTAAGACATTACTTTTATTCGTAGAATAAAATTTGTATTTTTTGCACATTTATCACGTTGGAAAATATAATTTAATAGTTTTCTGTCCTTGTTCTAATATATCTGAAATGTTTCTATTTTGAAATAAAATTAACTTTTAACTATTCAAATACAGTTTTCTACTGAAACAAATTGATTTTTAGTCAAACTACATATAGCTCACCGATCTATGTAAACATCAGGGGCGCACGCTTTACTGTGGGACTAGAATAGAGTAAGTTTAAGGTTTCGACTAATTTTTTTGGCTGGCTTTTAGGCTTAGGCTTAGACTTAGGAATATGCTCATAATACTGTACTGCCCCTGTTCTTTATATTGGTCGCTTCATCCATAAAACCAAAATTGTCACTACGGCCACGTTTTAAGCCGACAATCATACAGTTCAACACGGCTGTTGACTGTGACGTTTATTTTTATACTCAATCCATTAATTTTCGTGGGAATTTTTCTTTCGAAAACATTTGCAGAACCTTTTTGTTCAGAGATGGCGGAATAAACTTTATTCAGTGTTCACCCTGTTGTATCGTTTTTGACTTGTTTAAAGTTTCGCTGATCACAGAGTGCATGTATTTATGAGAAATTATACATGTGTTGCTTATCTTTAGTAGTCTTGCATAAACCGACATTTCGTTAAATAAACGAAACATGCTATAGTTATATACTTAGGTATTTGCGGGGTTAGAGACTGATTGGCTATTTCAGAGTGGTATCGTTGCAGTAGAATTCGTCTAAAATCCGAGTTCTTTTTATGTATTTATATATGATGAACGGTTTAGATTAATACCACATTCACACATGCAAGTTGTTGCAGTAAGAACTAGCAGAAATAATGTACCCTTGAAAAATTTATTTTCACAGTAGAAACTTTAGCTGTAGCTAAAAGTTGCAACCTTAAGTTTTCGCTGCAAAAACTTGCTCTTACAAGTTGTAGCTGCAATTTCTCGCAGCATCATAACCTTGCAAGTGCAAGTTGCAGTTGAAAGATTTAACTAGAAAACCTTGCACTTGCAAATTGCAGCTTGAAGTGCTTGCTGCTAAATATGTACGTGTGAATTGAATGACCATTATTTGGTTGTATATATAATTTTGACATAAATTCGTTCCTGTGATTTTAATCAGCTGACTCGTATTTTGCAAAACGAATGGAATGAGGTTTATATTTTTACACTATTGCTTTTGCTCAGACTTTCTTGTTAACACTGATGTTTGTGTTTTGAAGTACGACTAGCGTCCTGCGCCGAAAAAGAAATTAGCTAAAATTTCCACCACCATATTTTGCTTTAAGAATATTTCAACGCTTCAAGTTAATAGTTATACGGCTGATAATTTATATATTTATACACAGAAAGAAAACGATTTTATACGTTTTTATATACTTGGCCGAGACATATCGCCAAATTTACTGTTCAAAACGAAACCTTCCGTTATAGACAGACCCTAAACCCTCACAGTGTCAAATATAAGTAATGTTTTTATAACATATTGTGCGTGCTTTTAATTATATACTATAGCATTTGATATCATCGCTTATTGACAGCAGTTTTATATGTCTGTTTATCTTTTGTTTTATCTTCAAAATAAAGGTTAGACTGAAGCCGTACACCATCCACAAGAGACACTAAAAGTCAATGAATGTCTTGAGAAAACTAAATATTATCTTAATCAGGTTTTTAGCTTTGAGATATTAATTTTTTTTGTTCTCATGGGTAAAATATTAAACTGTTGTTTTGAAAATTTGCAAACATCGTTTTTGCAAATCTTTCTATTTTGCCTATACAACACAGAAGCTAAAATGCAACAATTAGTTGCATGTGCAATTGTATAGAGCAAAAATTGTTTTTCCGAATTTTTATACTGTCTCAATTTTAGTTGAACATGCTTTTAGATTGAGTTCATGTAACCTGGGTACGGACAGAACCTATGTGAAGGTAATTTTACTGTACCCACGTCATAGCTCGCATTATCTGAAACCGATACTAGCAATATTGGAATGAAAATGTGTTTATAACTGGACTACTGAAATTTCTTTTTCGCCCATGTTACTTTTAGGGCCGTCCCGGTTTGTGGTGGTTCTTGAAAAGACTACGCTTAAATTCTAGAATACTTTTTTCTTACGTTTAGACTTAGGAATACACTTTTTTCGACGCTTCAGGCTTAGGCTTAGGAATATGCTCAGTCTAGTATTGTTAAAGCCGTAAAAGTAACATCGGCCGGCCAAATTTTTGACGAGGAAGAATTTTTTAGGACATTTAAAAAGCTGATGCTAGCAAAATTTTTAACAGCTCGCAAAATCCAATCAGTCGTAGTGAGACTACATGTATTGAGCGAAGCTAGAAGCAAATAAGCTATTATGCAAATCAGTTAATAAAACGTTTCGAGAAATCTCCGAGCTTTGCTCGGAGTTTCACATCGCTCAATTAGTACCTTGGCCGCAGGATTGGCTCGGTAGCAAATATACAGAGCAAACTGGAATATATTAAAAGTGTAAAACAGCATGTTCCAATCGTCAATGATAAATTGAACACAAATTATTAATACCACAAGTTTCACTTGAAATTCAACTTGAATAGTTTAATAAAGCAGATCAGCCAATACAAAACAGTAGGTACTTGCGCATTTATGGCCTTAAATTCACTGGTCAAACTTGTGAAACGAGCATAAAAAAGTATTTTTAATTAACCCAATTTGTACAAAATCGTCGAAAATTTTATCAAAGTTTATGAACCTGAAAACCGAGAAGGTTTGCCCAATTTTTGAAACAAAACTAATTTGAGTGAGGTAAATTTTTGACATATAAATACGCGATATTTTTGAAAAATATCTCGTGCTGTTTAATTAATTTGGCTTCAAATTTGTGAACATACCACGCTCGTTTGGTCAAATTAAATGTTGAAAACTTTAAAATAAATTTGTCATGCTTATTTTATGAAATATTGGTACAAAGGCAAGCTTGACAATATCCCAGCATACCAGTTTTAATTGCCCTCGTGGCAAAGTTAAAATAGTTTTAACCCTTTCGCACATGAATATATTTTATATCATCTGTGTTTCGAGCGAAAACACAACCTCAGACTCAGCAATAGCAGCTTGACACTCCAGCCAGAGAGGCAGACATGTCCGGTGGAAATTATCTACAGTACGCACATTTTTGCTGTAAAAAGCAGTGCGCATTGTGCATGATTTTGGGAATCCCGTTTGTGCTAATGTTGCTTATAGTATGCGAGAAAATTTAATGCTTATGCTCGCAAGTTGTGCGATTGTAAAGCTGCGCTTTCGACGCTCTTTGTAAACGTTCACCGCTTAGATCTGATGGGTCACTGTACGAAAAGACAAACCAACTTGGCGAAAGTTCCAACTTTTGATAAAGAGTGAGATTGGCAATATTGGAAAGGGGTTTTAAACGGGCAAGGGGATGCTTTTGGATTTTTGGGAAACTATTTAATATAGATAAATTATCTCCCAAACATATTTATTTTCTGTGGGTAGATACATATTACGGAAACGAAAAGAGTATAAAGTATTTCTCAATGGGCAAATATACTGAATGTGAATTCAGGTTATTTTTATTGATTTTCGGTTTTAGACAGTATCTAGCAATCAGGTATCACATGTGTTGAGTTATCAGCGTGAAGAATTGTTGTTAGCCATATATCCATTGGTTGTATTGTTTGATATATATAATCTCCTTATGAGCGGTGAACAAGTGTTAAATTGACCAGTAAACTTTCTTCTCTGTTATTTCACTGAATTATGCAAGTATGTGGAGTACTAACTTCCACTGTCTCGCGCATTTGCTCCACACAGAACCTACAATACTAACACCGTCCGTCACCATACGTTTTCGTACGTGAGTTATTTGCGCACGATACTGCACGGTGTCGGACGGCGCCGTACGGGTGACGCACGGTGACGGACGGCGCCGTACGGGTGACGCACGGTGACGGACGGCGCCGTACGGGTGACGCACGGTGACGGACGGCGCCGTACGGGTGACGCACGGTGACGGACGGCGCCGTACGGGTGACGCACGGTGACGGACGGCGCCGTACGGGTGACGCACGGTGACGGACGGCGCCGTACGGGTGACGCACGGTGACGGACAGCGCCGTACGGGTGATGCACAGTGACGGACGGTGCCGTACGGGTGACGGACGGCGCCGTACGGGTGACGCACGGTGACGGACGGCGCCGTACGGGTGACGCACGGTGACGGACGGCGCCGTACGGGTGACGGACGGCGCACCTTCCAGACAATGTTTTCAACTTACAAACGATGTACACTAGAAATACATTGTGTAAATTGCAAATCATCGGAAGCGTGCATGAGGTGATATATTCATTACGGAAATTTCTGGTGATTCGGAATCGTAGAACTTCAAAGCTTTCCTTTGCATAAGGTTATCTGTTCCTGAAATGAAATTCTGGTTCCGATTCTTGGAATCGTATACTTGTCTTCAACTTCGATAGCTTTTCGGGCTTTTCGTGCTCTTGAACACTTTTTACATGTACCTATTATTAAGGTATGGCTTAACACAGATTAGGCTCACCCTTAGGCTTAGGGGCCCATGTAAAGATCAGGGGCGGAACGTTTTTCTGTGGGACTGCAATAGAGTAAGCTTAAGCTTTAGACTAATTTTTTGTGCTTGGCTTTAGGCTTAGGCTTAGGAATATGTTCATTCTTACGCTTAGGATTAACCGTAGGCTTAGGCTTACGAATATGCTTATAATACGTTCTGCCCCTGTTATTTACGTTGGCCGGCTTATGTAAACTAGATTGAGCCAATGCCTAAAAGGAACAAAAGCCATTTTTCATTGTCTTAGAACGAGAAGCCATATATTTCTACGTAAATTTGGTTACAAAACCGAAACTCATTTTAACGCTAAAATAGGCTAATATATCGCATTTTTCGGTTGCATTAAAAACAGCTACACAGAAACCATAAAGTTAGTTTCGAAATCGCTAGTGAAACTTCTCGAAATTACAATTATTGCCGTTTTATTCTTCATTTTCGATACTCCAGTTTACAGTAAGATCTTACAATCACATAACCATCGCAAAATAATTGTATTCCTACAGGTAATTCATCGGTGTTTGTTTAAATGTTGGAAGCATAAATGCGTGTGAGTTCAGTAAAATTGTATAATTGTAGAGGTGTTGAAATTTTCCAAGAAGCCGTTCACCAATTTTTCATAACTTATAAGCAGGGCTAAAGCTTTTGTAATGTGTGTCACATTTCTACTGCAGGTCGTGAGGAATAGAACTCGGCTAAAGACGTAGGCGAAGTTACCAGTTGATCGTCCAAGTTTAACTCTGAATCATTTCGCTATATTTTTGCGAAAAGCAGCCTGTTATATCCACATCAATGTTGAACCCCTACTGCTTGATATTTCGTCGCTTTGATGGCTAGCAACAATTACGCCACAACGGAACTATCCCATGTACCTACGTTGGTGTATCTCGTACGCCTTTAGAACACTGAGATCCGCCAGTCCCTTGCTCAACCTATATCCGTCCTTCAGTTCAAGAAGTAATCAGGGGTGGATTATGATGGAGGCCAGTGATACCGCGGCCCCAGGTCCCGCGCGTCAAGGGGTCGATGACGCGTGTTCAAAAATGGAAAGTTTGATTGGCTAAACATAATTTTGACCCGTTTTTGTCAAACTGTTTTGTGGAGGCGCAAGGCACATCGGCCTCAGGGCCCGATTAGGTCATCATCCGCCCCTAATATAAACCAGTAAGCGCAATTGGTATGCGGTGGTTTAATTTGCGTGTCAAAGGGTGCGTTCCGGTTTGATGACGTTCGGCGCTGTCCGTCCCCGTAAGTCGCCGTGCGGTATCGTACACGAATTGTACGATAGCGTATGATGACGGCCGACCACGGACGGCGTTATACGACAAGTATAGCGCCGCCCTAAGTGTGTATATCTTAAATCATTGCCAACTCTTGACGTACTGAAGCTTGTATTTACAAAAACAAAAATAGGCCAGAATTATATTACTCGGCAAATACAGGTCCAGGAGAATTCAACCATTTATTCGCAAGCGATTTCTATCTGCCGTTTTCTTGTGCACAGTCTTGAACTTCCACCGTGTGTCTATTGGCTGTAATCTCAGACTAGACATATCGGATACGTTTCATATTTAAGCACCGCCTTCACGTTCAAAATGCAACTTTTTACGCGAAAATGACTTTATATGATCACTTAGATTTCTGATGTTACGAAGTCCAGCTACATATAGTACAACTAATTTTCTCATGAGCATAAAAAACGTTTTTATAAAAACGCGAAAATTTACCATTTTTGACGATTTACACGATTAATTCGTTACTGTTTTTACAAAAGTACATTATTTGTCATAAATGTTCCAGTTGTAACTTTTTTTGATATAGTGGCTAAAAATAAAAACTACTAGCTATGTGTTTCTCACCTTGTCACGAGTATGACGATCATATTATATTTACTTGAGCACAGGCTAAATTCAGCTTTTCTCACGCTTCAATTCATCTGTGATGAAACACAAAATTATATTATTTCCGATTACAAAAGACATGACATTGCCGAAAATGAACCTTATTTAATGTGATACGACTCTTCTCGTAATAATATAATGCTTAGAACATGTAAAATCGGCAATGTTTTGTGTTGCTGACACATAAAATATAAACATAAGTAACGTAAAATATTTAATTACAATAATTATGTAAAAAATTTATTATTCAGTTTGCGAACTGTTTCAGTCAACGTCAGAAATATGTAGACTGCCATTTGAAACAAAATTTAAGCTATTGTGTGGTTTAACGCTTTTTTGAATAAAATTTTTGTATTTCGTCTGTCACATTTAATTTCTAGCTTGAACTCAAACGCCCATACATTCAAACGGCAGGTATTTATCATCCATCACCGCCAGGGGTTTCGTAACGTTTTGTAGTGAATTTGATACCGTTTCGGTTATCTCCTAGCAGGCGTCTACTCACTTATCACGTTTCACGCTCAGGGTGACACCGGAATAATTGCGGCCTAGTAGAGAAATACGGTACTTTTTCACTATCCAGTTCCAGAAAGAAATCCGGTATTTTTTCACTCGAATTTTCGCGTATTTTTGGTATTGAAACTTTTTCTCGTTTGAAAATTTATCAAAAATTGGCATATTATCCTGATTTTTATTTTTTTATTAAATTGTCTGAGCTTGTAGTGCCAAAAAATTTTAATTTTTGTCATGCTATATAATTTAGCATACATTTTCCAGCTACTGAATTTGTTTTAGTATTATTCTAAAAGTCTAAATATAAATATTGTATTACCATTTAAAACTAAATAGCCGAAAAATGAATTTTACGGTACACAAGTAATTTTTATTTTCCGATTTCAGTATTTGACCTTCCGATTTCTGTTGCACCCTGTGGTCCATGTAAACTTAGCCTTAGGCTTAGGAATATGCTCATTCTTACGCTTAGGCTTAGGCTTAGGCTTAGGCTTAGGAATATGCTTATAATACTGTTCCGCCCCCCTGTTCTTTACATTGGCCCATGATTACAGGGTATGCAGCGTTCTAGCCAAATGAAATTTTCGTACTAACTGTTAAATAAACACTATCATTTTGATACCTGTTAATGGCCTAGGCCTGGATGATACCTTCCATAAATCAACTAGTAATATTCGACAGTGCTTGCCGGATAGTCATCTGTATTTGTATACTGATGTTTATAATATATTTATATGCTGGATTTTTTTAAGTTTTTCCTATTTATCTTAATTTATTGTACAACGGTGAATTGAACATGCTGAGTTATATTGACGATTGTTTATTATCTGACATGGTTTGCTAAAAGTATCACATCGATGTAACTTACTTTCATCTTTTTGCGACCATTCGAACTTAATATAATGATTCAACGATCCCAACATCTCTACTTAACTTCACTGCCATTTAAATCGCTTCCAAAATTTACACAGTCAGCCATGATAACGTCGCTGTTTATTCTGGTCATTCTTAGCCAAATTTATTTAGTTGGTAAGCGGTGGTTAGTTTTGGACTGTGAAATTTAGTAAATAAGATTACTATTTTGTCTCAGGAATCATATAAAAAATAAAATGATATTTTAAAATCTGTTCGCATTTCCAACCGCTTTCTTCAAACAGCTTTCTGTAAGTAAACTTTAGAGCGCCGAAAATGACATTGCTTCTACAAAAATGATGTTATAAGTTAAAACCATTGTTTAATGTTGGTCCAAATCCTATTTTGGCATGGATAGTTTTCTATTTTTCACAGGATTTTTTAATCTGTTGTATATACTCAATACCAGGGAACAGCAGGATATGGCAAATGTCGGTGCCGGAAGTGGAACTATTGCAGAAGTAAATAAGTATAACAAAAAGTTGTTCAATTTGCTAACTGTGGGCAATAATTCAACTGGAGTTGAAGATCAATTGCCTGCCGGATCCTGAGACAGACCTCCGGTTCTACGCTGTCTAATACTAATTCTTTTGATTGCAAAAAATTTACAGAACGTGATATAGTGCTCGAATGCGACAATGCATCGTCATGAAAGTGATGTCAAACTGAACGTTTTGTATTTTTTGACACAATTCTTCAATTCATAGTACCAAGAGCGAATGATGTATCATTTAAGAAGAGTATGCAACTGAGTACATTCTATGTAGGGAAGAATGTACATGACACGCGTTAAGTTTTTGGCCTAACCTCCTCTTATTTAAGGGAGGTACAATCTGTACGAACCGTAGCAATTTATGTATCCAGCAGCAAAAATGCTCCGCTTACAGTTTATTTTAGGGTTATTGCATGTGACAGCGACCCCCTCTAACTACCTGGGGGTCGACCAAAAACCCAACGTCCTGTGGTACAATTTGTACCATGCGGAACCCTAACAGTTGCGCACTCTTGTATCATGCACTCTTGCCAGTACTAAAACGCTACGTTTGCTGCAGAAAAAGTTTAATTCGATTATTTGTGTTGCAAAATAACAATAAATTGATTTTTTCCGGTTATGAAACATTTACAGACTGCGAAATGTCGTGTTCGAACGCTACAACATTGTATCGTCATGATAGTAATGTCAAACTGTTGTGTTCATCTACTGAACCATTCGCAAATGTCGATTGGATTCACGATGGCAAACGAGTGACTGATGTTGAAATTCAGGTTAATAGTTGTTTTAAAATATTGCAATATTATGTTATTTCCACAATATCATGTGTACACCAGGTGACTTTTGAGAGGAGTAGTGAGCTGCTAACTGACGCCAAAAAGCTGGAACAAAATGTCATCGGGCGTTAAATCATAGTTTTGCGATTTAGAAGTCGGTGAAAATACTTTCAAATCAAAGCTGGTCCTGGTTGTGTAGAAGTTTTTGTTTCATGTTCCGAATCTTACGGCGTACAGCTAAATTAACAATTTTGCTGTCAAATGCAGGCAAATTTTGCAATGCTTATTAACTTTTGCACAGTTGAACAAACTTACTCTGCCATATAGTGGGAGCGGATAACTTGATTTTTGCACCATAGGGTCTTGTTGCTTTATTCTATGTTCAACAAGCAACAATGACTTAAAATTCATCCTGCAAATTGTCTTGGAAACATCTATAGCCGCTATCGCCCTTGTGTAAGTCCATGGGTCACGAAAAGCATATTTCTACTTGCTCTACTCACTAAAAATTATACTTAAAATTAAGTACTGTAGCCGAATTAAGTGTCGGTTTTACTTACTATGGTGCTTGGCCAAGTTTTACTTAATTTTAAGCAAACACAAAATTTTTAACTTTACATTTACTTATTTTATCAGGAAATGACAGCAGTAGTTTTACTTATTCACATTTTTAAGCAAAGATTTACTCAATATTTAGTACACTTATACTTAAAAAAGTTAGTAAAATAAAACTATAGTATTTTAAGTAGGGTGCTTTTACAGAGTACATTTTGTGATTTTAGATATCGGGTGATAAAACGTCGTTAAAGTTTGATCCGTCGGATGTTACAACTCGAGTTGGTCAGTACACTTGTCGAATGTTTAGCGCAGCTGGTGAGCTTGTGAATTCAGGAGACGCGTATTTGTTTGGTAAGTCGAGGCGATCTACACGTAGGGGTTGGATGAGTTCTACGATGGCGCTATACGAGTAGTACGTCGCCTTCCGTCGTCGCACGCCGCCGTAACCGCTCGCCAAAATATTATGACGGTCGATGATTTGCAGCGATGGACTGTGGCTGATGGCGCCTGATGACATAAAACTTTTTAAAAGCATGGCGTCACCCGTTATCTTACTTATTTGACTTAATGTACAAATCAATTTTAGTGCATTATTTATCTGTATCACCTGGTGCAGTACAAAAGTTAGCTTGAGATGTACTGCATTCTTGCAATACTAATTAGACACTACGCTCATGGGCGAAATTTTGTAGACTGATTGAATTGCATTTCTACCAGCGTCCATGATCGCACTTAAAGTTCAGTTCAACGCAATTGTAAAAGCACCAGTTTTCGGTTGTCAAGTCAAAAACAAACTAGGATCGTGTAAAAAATCCAAGTAGGCCGTGGAAAATTGCAAGGGTTCGTTTTAGTTTGAGTGCCTATGTTGTTAAATGCATGTGGCACCTATTACCAGTTCTCGATTGTTTTGTAAGTTTCGAACCAGCGAGCGGAAAATTTTCGGAACATTTTTCACGCTGGCTAACATCAAGAGTGGATGATACTCTTAAGAAGAGTATGCAACTGGGCACATTCTGTGTAGAAAAAATGTTCCCGGCACGCGTTGCGTTTTTGCCCTACCTCCCTTTGTTCGGATGCATCGTAAAATATGGTCCCCTTTTAGTTTAATTTAGGGGTATTCATGTGATAGTGACTCCCCTCTAAACAAGAGGGTGGTTGGCCAAAAACGCAGCGCTCGGTGGTACATTTTCTACCATGCGAGACTCCAAGAGTTGCACTCTCTTGTTATAATCTACTCTAGCTAATGCTAACTGGTTAAATGTGCTGCACTCATTTGAGAATATGAATTCTGGAGTACTGTAGTGTCCCGAATAGAAGCGGCACCAGTTTCGCCTCTCCAGAGGGTATATCCCTGTTATTCGGTTACGGACTGTGATTTATTTTTATCCCGGCCTTCGTTACTGTTATATCCGGTATTGCAACTATCTTTTGTTTTAAACGTTTGTCCCGTATCAAAAGCTTGAGCGAAAATGTTGGGTTATACTTTAGGAATGTACTTTAAAAACCTATGCATGCTTTAAAGTTTCGAACCCAGGTTTATTTGGTCCTGGATTCATTTATGCACTACAATTAGGGTTAAATAATATTTATAGAATCTGATTATTAGGGTTTACGGAGTCTATTCCCAAATGCTTCACCACAAGTATTAGCGACCGACCAAATAATTTTAGTTTCAAACTTAAAAGCGTACTTAAATTTTGAAAGTACATTCCTAAGTATAACCTTGCATTATCGGTCAAGCTATTGACACAAGACAAATAAATGTTTAATTCAACGGACAGTTGTAGCATCGAACATATTCCAATAACAAAGGATGGCGCGGGACGTGGGTTACAAATAAATAACAGTCCGAAACCGAATAACAGGGAGGTACCTTCTGGAGAGGCCAAATAAATATCAGTCACCCCCTCTTATTGGGGTCACTACAGCAAAAAATGTTTTGCATTATTTTAGCGTTTCCTGTGCCTGGCAAAATGCGGTTACTATCGGTCGACGGTAATCACACTTATCATCAACAAAGTGTACTAACACGCGAAACAGGTCAAGCTGAGATTAAATGTAGCATTAATTCGTTTCCACCTGCTGACCTTACATGGTATCGTGAACAAACTCCGATTGAAAGTAAAACAAAAAACGCTTGATTAATCTGTTTGCAGGGGTGTAGCAGACAAGGTGAAAGATAGGAGAATATATCTCTTCGCGAAATCCCATGTTATATACTTTAAAGGGCGTCCAGGTTTCTGGTAGGTCTATATAACAGTAGGTTTAGATTCTTAATTACATTTTTTTCATAGGCTTAGGCTTACGCTTGGAAACTCAGTTTTGCAACGCTTAGGCTTAGGCTTAAGTTTAGGAATACGCTTAATCTACTGTTACGCCCCTTAAAGTAACATTGGCCGTCCAAATAAGGAGGGTTTTATATACCTCGCTGACTGAGTAGGAAAATGGTAACTTACCGTCGTTCATTTAAATTGTAAGTTTTCGAAACATCTCGTTTCCGCTAACACTAAAATAACAAATGGTTTCAATTCGGCTCTGCTTAGAAGGTTTGTTACATTGATGAAGAGAGCACCTATATATAAAAATGAGCCATTTTCCCAATCAAATAACCATACAGTAATAGGTTTACCGTAAAATATTTAAAATTGCGTAGGGTTCTTCTCTCGCTTCGTTTGCGTGATTTTCCTTGTAGTTCGATTTTGACATTCGTATTCTTTTCCAAAACGAACCCTGTTTCAAAGTATTTTTTGTACCGCAATCTCTACAAAAATTATTGCTGGCTTTTAGATAGGCCAAACTTGTAATACGTAAAATAGCGAAATGGCCTAGTTCAATTAGTAACTGACTTGAATAGCAGATTGGCTTACGACATATATGTAAATAACTTTTGTAATGTTTAGTGTTGCCAGAAAACTATCGATTTCGCACGGAAGGATTTAAATTAATTATAAATGATGTTGAAGTCAACGATCGAGCGGAATACACTTGTGTTGCAACGAATACCGTCGGAAACTGTTCGATTATTACTCAGCTACGTGTTCGAGGTATAACATAAACTGGAATATGTTTATTTAGCACTGTATCTTAATCCATTGGCCAATAGCCAAGTGGAGCCAGAAGGGCTCAGACAAGCCCTCACCTCTTCAAATTTTGGTACCGTCTTGAAAAACCTACAAGTTTCTTGTGAACAGTAAAAACGCACTCTTGGATCTAGTATATATACTCTATTCAACATCTTTGTGGCAAAACGTGAAAAATATTTCACCCCAAACGTGTTATAACATATAAATGGCATATCTATATAATTAAAGCTGAAATACCCCATATGCGTTGCGTATCTTGGGCAACTTTCCAACATTACTTTGTTTACAATATTTTGTTAGAACAGAACCGTGGTTGTTCTGTGAAAACAAAATCTTCACGCAGATTGTTGCACGTTCGCCAACTTTTATGCATTGCGCAAAACCGGTTGACTAGTATAACGTTAAAAACATTGTTACAGGACGATTCGCGCCAGTTTGGCCAGCAATTGGCATCGCAATTGAATTAGCGATTTTGGCAGTATACATTGCTTTTCATCGGAATAAAATTCGAAACGATGGAACGCTTGATGAAGTCTGCCCAAGGTCTGATAGGTGAGTTGATTAGGTTTTTAGGCCATGTTAAGTTTAGGGGTCTGACCTCTGAGAGACAGCGGTACCGGGAGATTTACAGACTGGGAACCTTAGACTTATGCTTAGGATTAGGATTGGGATAGGCGGCCAATGTATAGAACAGGTCCGTAACAGTAGTATAAGCATATTCCTAAACCTAAGCCTTAGCGTAACAATGCGCTACAACCTATTAGCCTAAACCTAGACTAAAATTAGTCTAATACTTAAACATGCCCCGTTGCAGTCTCGCAATAAATCGTCCCGCCTTGGATCTTTGCATGGGCCGGATTGGTGTAGGCTTATTTTTAAGCTTAGGCTTGAGTTATCTTAGGCTCAAAAGCCAGGCATTTAGTTAAGTTGGGCCACGGTATTTTTTAGAACCTGATGTTCACGCGCACATTTTTGCAGTTGGAACTTGTAAATGCAAATAAAAAAACAATTCATACATGCGAACAACCTTGCATAGTACAGCTACAAGTTTACGTGCATCACGGACTTTTATGAAACACTTGACGATAAAAAATGGAACAGTGACACTAATAAGAGGGTGGAGTAATAAGAGTCCATAAATGTTAATTATCCCTACCTGTAGTGTATAAATGTCTCCAGGACCAAATAAAAGTAAAGTTTGAAACATTGAAGCATACGTAAGTTTTGAAATTACATTTCGAAGCAAGTATAACCTAGCTTTGTCGCTCAAACTTTTGATACAAGGCAAACGTTAATTGAACGGATAGTTACAATACCTCATATATATCAGTAACGAAGCGCGGCAGAGGGTGGGTTAAAAATAAATAATAACATTCCGCAACTGAATAGCAGGTGGGTACCGTCTGGAGAGGCCAAATAAATATCAGCCCCCACTTATTCAGGTCACTACAGTATATAGATAGAGATAACTATTTAATATCGGATATCATCCTGGCAAGGCACTCGTGTAAACAGGTGAAGGAATTGTACATTGTGAACCGGAATATTCAAGAATACCCAAGATTTGTTAGTTGTTGCTTAAGACGGAAGAAAAATGTTGCTAGAATAGTCATTTATTAGCGGTTATTTTAATTTTGCAGCTCTAACGATGAAGTAGAAGAAACTCGTACAAAACGTGGCGATATACCACTCACTACAATATCAGGCTCAGCTGAATCTGGCAAAGGCACCAAATCATCAGACCCCGCTCGTTGCACTGCAACTCAACGCAAGAAAACGCCGCCTGAAGGATCTGCATCTTGATTAGGCGGAGCTAAAGTGAACACAGGCCCTCATATGCTTGACTTGTCAATCGAAACTCTGTATTTACTTTTTGTTTCCTGTCTCTTGTACACGTTGCTCACAGTTTTCGAAAGTTTCAGATGTTGTTAAAACTTTAGGCATATAGATTAGACTTAGGCTTAAGTTTTAGCTCCGGCGTATGGTCGGGTAACAGGGCCGTAACAGTAGTATAAGCATATTCACTAAGCCTAAGGCTGAATGAGTCTAAAGTTGAAGCTTACTCTATGGCAGTCCGGTATGAAAACATTCCGCAGCGTCTGTGTATGGTTCAAACTTGCAACAAAATATCGAGGAGCGGATACAGAGGTTAGGTAAAGGGGCACCCACGCATCAGAAAATGATTTATTGAAATTTGTGCCACGAAAATTGCGTTTGGCTTCTCTCGTGCCTCGGATGCGAAACTTTTTCAGTAAAAGTACTCTCTAGTCTTTCCAGAAATTTCCGAGGAATCTATGTCTTGCTTATGTCCCCGTTGAGTACGTTTCTGGTCTCATGCAACTATTCTCATTTCGTTCAGTGGTCAGTCAAATTTAATTGAGAGCCACGTTAAGCTTGACTTACACAATTGTTAGAATGTCGTGTCCATTGCTGTCGTTTTGGGTTTGATACATTTCTTTTCACTGTGGCCGGATCATTATGCTCTAACGGGAGACCAACGTATAGATCAGGGCCGTAACAATAGCATAAGTATATATATTCCTAAGTCTAAGACTAGGCGTAAGAATGGGCTTATACCTAAGCCTAAGCGAAAAATTGGACGGGCATTCAAATTTAAACGTATATTTTTGGTGTAAAAGATTGTAATTATAATCATTTACTGTTTTATATCCATATATATTGTTTGTATTCATTATTTTTCGATGAAATCTATACACAACGGCAGAGAATCCGAATAGGTTGGCAATAGTACTGAAGTTAAAAAATTAGCAAAAAGTACAGGGTTGTACCAATTGTATATATAAACATATTCCTAAGCCATAGTATACGTGTAAGCAGAAGTGTGCTTAAGCTGAGCTTACATCTGAGCCTACGCCTAAGCAAAAAATTAGTCAGAAGTTTAAAACTTTTTTCATTGCAGTCCCTCAGAAAAACGTTCCGCCGTTTATCTTTACATGGGCCATTTCTGCGTTAGTTTAAACAATCGCTCACTCTAGTAAAAGACGAGAAATTTGGCTGAAGCAGACAATTTGTAAAATTTGATTTATAGCTAAGTAATGAATGCGAAATATAAAGTTTTATAATACAAATCATAATACGTCATTATGGGTCATCCACGTTGTATTATGTTAACTATACGGGCCTGCCAACTAAAGCCTAAACCTAAATCTTAAGCTTCCCAACCTAAGTCACCCAGTCCTCTTGTCTCCTAGCAGGCAGGCCCCTATAATTAACATGGGCCACATGGCCGGCCAATGTTACTTTTTGGGCCGTAACAGTAGATTAAGCGTATTCCTAAGCCTAAGCCTAAAAAAAGAAATGTAGTCTAGAATGTAAGCGTACTCTTTTACAGACCCACCAGAAACCGGGAAGGACCTGAAAGTAACATACATGGCCTGTTCGGCCCGCGCTAAGGAACTTAACTTCCATCTATAGTTGCAACAGAATTTTGTGCATTACGTTTCTCTCGCGGTTTCTCGTCGACGGCGTCAACTTGTAAAAACGTCGCGTATTCATAATTAATTGATAACAGAATAAAGATGAACATTACAAAGAACATTATTCCAGCGAATAAGAAGTACACGTACGCCTGAAATGAAGTATTTTTGATAACTTAATAATAGAATCCGAAGCCTAACCAAAAATAATAGCCTTAATTCGAGCCAGGGATGGGCGGATACAGGCCATGAAAAGTCTCGGTCTCGGTCCACTTTTGGTCATCACCGAACAAAACAAAAATTTTCAAAAGAAATTATTTCTAATCGTTTTTCGTAGTTTTTTTTGTTTTTTCATAGTTTTTTTGCGTGTTTTGAGAATGTCTGCTAATAATTATTACGTACTATGAAAATTCTTAGATTCATATCGAAGTTTCATTCATCAGTCAATACTTGCTTCAACAATATTAACTTCCGCTTTTTACAGGTCTACCAGAATTTGCTGAATCCTTGACTTCAAGTGTCGGTTCCAAACCAACAACTCAAAAAACCGAGACTGGCCAAATACGGAGACTTGCTGAGACTGAGACCGAGACTCCCGCCCCTGATTTTAGCGACTTCTGACCTGTAGAAAACTGGATGACATTAAGGGGAACAAGAGCCAAACGAATATTGCAAATGAACGAAACGCTACAAAAACATAGAATAGTATAATAGGGTCTTTGACAAGGTGTTAAACATGCATCGGTTTGAGATGTTAAACTTTGTCACGTAAACCTTTGGGTACCTTAAGCCACGGAAGGAAAAATCGTAAGCTACGTTCTGATATCTGAACGCAATCTAGTACTAGATTTGAGTTAATTATTCGGTTCCGGTTATATATTTATATATCAAACCAATTAAATTTATAATATGCTCAGAAAATTTCAAATCCTGCCTATTAATCTAACCTTAAACCTAATCCTAAGCCTAAACCTAAAAATAAGCCTAATTCTAAACCAAAGCATAAGCTTTCAGAAAATTCCAAATCCTGCCTATTAATCTAACCTTAAACCTAATCCGAAGCCTAAACCTAAAAATAAGCCTAATTCTAAATCAAAGCATAAAGCTTAGCCGCCTTTAGCTTGCATTAGGCCTCTTAACACGGCTCCTTATTTTGATTTTGAAGCGAAGCAATTCCACAGCTTTAAACTTTAAAATTTCAATATTTTACCTGATTTGACCACAAATTTGCCTCAAGAACAATGATAATGATAATGTTGCCAACAGCCATTGTAATTAAAAACATTGCTGTAATTACAGATTTCATGCTTGTTGGGGCCTATAAAAATAACGACCCATGTATAGAACAGGGCCGGATCGTTTTCCGGAGGGGCTCTAATAGAGTCAGTTTAAGTTTTAGACTAATTTTTTGCTTAGGTTTAGGCTTAGGCTTGCGCTTAGGCTTAGGAATAGGCTCATCCCTACGCTTAGGCTTAGGCTTAGGCTTAGGAATATGCTTTTACTACTGTTCCGGACCTGTTCTATACATGGGCCAAAATATCTAGTCAACTTTGTTGTAATGGCAACCGAAGCCAACATATTTCCAGCAAAAATGTCGCAACTCAACTAAACATCATTTTATAGCAAAATGTATTAAGTAAATCCATCACAAATTTAGTATTCACTTGTATTCGTATGAAAAATTAGCTGGAACAGTGCCCAAAATATGTAACTGGGGCGTTCTAGCTTTAATTATATAGACTGACTCTTGTACACTTTCCCCACATTTAAAGTTAAAGTTTGGCCTATAGGCTTAGGCTCTAAGCTTAGATAAAGTGTTAGACAAATGTTTAGATTTAGGCTTGAGAACATAAACCTTTTCCTAAACCTCAGCCTAAGCCTAATCTTAAGCCTGTGTGAAGAGTTTACACAAGCCCAATAATTTGATTTGTTTAGCAGGCGAGTACAGTGCAGTGACCCGAATAAGAGGGGGACTGATATTTATTTGGCCTCTCCAGAGGACACCCCCTGTTATTTGATTATGGTCTTTTATTTATTTTTAACCAACGCTCCGCCACCCTTCATTACTGATATATATCCAGTACTGCAATTATTGAAATAAACGTTGATTTGTCTTGTATCAGAACCGTGTGCGATAATGCAAGGTTATACTTAGGAATGCACTTTCAAAACTTAAGTATGCTTTAAAGTTGTGAACTCAACTTTATTTGGGCCTGTAGTTATTTATGCACTACAATTAGGAACAATTGACATTTAAGGACTCATACGGACTCTTATTTAGGGATACAGACTCCTATTAATTGCGACTCAAAATGAAGACCCCTTCTTAATACGCCTCTCTTCTCATTCGAGTAACATTGTGAACTGTCGTTAAATACTGCGAGTTAAATAAACTAACGCCCTTTTGAAATTATTTAGGATAAAAATAGTAAAATTGCAACTGTTGGTCCAACTTCAGTATTACGCTATGCTGTTTAAACTGCCCACGATAATATGTGGACAAGGTGTCCAACAACACAACTAGTACCATATAGTCGAATGTCTACAACACACATCCATAGTTGGTGATAGGTCTTGCAGCTTTCGAACGAGTGACTGAGGAGATTCGAAATTTAGCACAATTTTTGCATTCGTTTGTCACTTGTGTGCTGGTTTTCATATGCGCAACTGTTGAGTTTGCTTGTTTTCAAACTTGTTGATAACTGGTGTTAGGTACTACATACATTTGGAAATATGAGCATTGAATACTTATTTGCAGACGTAGCAAAATGGCGTTATTTTCCTTTGTAACAATTGCAGTAGGTAATAATTTAAACGGTTTTGCTTACTTGACTGTAACTGAATTCGAGTCCTGTGATAGAAAACAGAATTTCTGCGGCTGTTACGATGACAAATTGAGGAAATTGCCAAAGGATTGTGACAGTGCTCGCATTTGTTGTTTGATACAAACTAGTGATAACCTTAAATTGCAAATTTTATTAGTATATATTTCAAACATCAATACTCATCTTAACGTTAAATTACAAATGTTTATTCTGTTACTGTGAACGTCAATAGTAGTCTTAAACTTAAATTACAAATCTTAATTTAGTACTGGTAACGCCAATACTAATATTCACGCAATCTTATTCAGTACTGCGAACGTTAATGAAAGTATTAATTAACCTCCCACTTGGGGTGTTCAGTGTTCTAAAACTGATCCCAGTTAAACACTGTCGCGAAGCAGATACTCTCACTCGGCCAACATCTCATTTGGCCAACAGTCACATTTAATACCACTTAATGCCTTTGAATGGGTAGAGCAGATGCGTGCTCCCAAAACTTCTGAAGAAACAACAACTTCTATAGGTTTCTAAATAGTTAGCTGCATTATATATGAGTCAAAAATATTTCCGGCCGGTCATCAAACTTTTGTGTATTCCTTGCGTAAACAGAAACTTAACTGATTTACTATTGGCGAATCGAGATACTGGCTGACCACCAAGCTTTAGGCTGAGTGAAAGTAAATCTCGCAAACGAACTACCCAAGTTTCATACGCTGAATTCGTTCAGTTTGTTCAAAAGGGTGGCGTTGGACTTTTCAAAAATTTTCAATTTGCGTCACCGTACGCTATCACATTACAAGTCGCGTACGATACTGCACAGTGAATGAATGGTACCACACGACAAGTATAGCTGCATAATAAGATGGCCCAATCAAATTATGAGTTCAATGGCCTTAACGAATCATTTGGGACCGTGAATACATGTTTTAGAAACGATGGTGGCTCAAACGGAACGCAGGGCTTGCGAAGCGTACAACCATATTAAGGCGTGTCTTCTAATAAGTGTAGGATGTATCAAAACATGCTAACTTGAAGTGTATATAGTTTGACTCGCGAGGAAACAACGAAATCTGATTGGCTAATTTTGATTTTATCAGAAACCAAAATTAAAAGAAACGGTGAAAAGTTTAGATAAGCTAATGTACAAACAGTTTTTAATGGGCCATGGTGGTTTGACCAGCGTGCCGTTTTACCGCGAGTATCCAATAGACGGACCATGTAAAGATCAGGGGTTGAACGTTTTTCTGTAAGACTAATAAAAGTAAGCTTAAGCTTAAGACCAATTTTTTGCTTGGCTTAGGCTTAGGCTTAGGATTATGCTCATTCCGACGCTTACGGTTACGCTTAGGCTTAGGATTATGCTCATTCCTATGCTTACGGTTAGGCTTAGGCTTAGGCTTAGGAATATGCTTATAATACTGTTCCGCCTCTGTTCTTTACATGGGCCCAACCTTAAGCTTTTAGACTAAGTGTTTGCTTGGAGCTAGGATTATGCTTTGTCTTATAGGCTTATCGTTACGATGAGGCTTTTTAGGCTTAGAAACATGCCTGCACTACTGTCATAGTTCTTGACGTTGACCGTTAGTTTTATACGCCAATAAAATTACAAACTTTCAATCTTGCCTTGTTTTTATCGGTTTCGTCCGGCAATAACGCTCCGGTATATATCGCGCCTTCGGTGGTAAGTTCAAGTTTACCGTTTGGATCGGCATGTATATCATAATTGGACTCTCCGTCTTTTGGGATATAAATAAGCCAGCTGAAAACACGTAAACTGTTGGTATGTTTTCGAAATGAGAATATTAATAACAAGCAACTCTTGAAAGAGTGACAGAGATGAACACTCATACTGTGCATACAGTGGCGGATCCAGGATTTCAAAATGGGGGGGCAAAATTTCACAGGTAATAAACGTTATTTTTGACCCACACACAAACCACGAACTATTGCCATAAAATTGCTATATATAATTTTTGTCGAGATGCTGTTGGGGGGCACGGCCAGGGTGGCTCCCCCGTGGATCCGCCATTGTGTGCATAAATTAGTTAAACCAAGAGTGCATGATACAAAAGTGGGCAACTCTTGAGTTCCGCATGGTACAAAATGTACCACAGGGCGTTGCGTTTTTGCCTCACCCCCCTCGTTTAGAGGGGGGACGTGTCACATGCAATAGCCCTAAATTGAACTATTAGTGGCGAATTTTTGATGCCGGATAAATAGGCAGTGCCATGGTTCACACTACAAGTCTACGTCAAGTTTCGGCCAAAAATCGACCGCCTGATTTGTCACCGATGCATATTTTGCGGGAAGTTTCGGCAATTTCAATATCTAAATTTTTTGTTTGCAGGTTTGTTATTCAACGATTCTGTTTCTGCTCTTAAGGCAATTTTTTTACTCCAATTTCAAAATGTGTTGAAAATAACCTCAGAAACAAAATTATGACGTCGTATCATTTGCCATTGCTAGATATAGCGATTTTATTTTAAGAACTTTCAGATTTGGCGTCATCACCGGCTCTGGTTTTGTCGTTTCTGCTGCACCCTGATAATAATTTTAATATAACCGAATTCTTCCTTAGAGGTTTTTGTTCTAAACCCAAAATCTAGACTCCAATTTCATCACAAAGGTTCTGCGACAAGTTGCCTTTTAAGATAGCTATCCACAAAACTGTTACAGACCAAATCCGCATAGAAAACGCATTGTAAAATGTTGGCCACGGAAATTTGACTATTATATAAAGCGGTCTACTGGAAAGCCATATGAAACTGAACAGGGCATAAATGGCATCTAAAGTTTGGTCAATGTTACTTTAAAGGGCGTAACAGTACATTAAGCGTATTCGTAAGTTTAAGCCTAAGCCTAAGCGTTGCAAAAATGTGTTCCTAAGCCTAAGCCTAAGCCTAAGCAACAAAATGTAATCTAAAATCTAAACCTACTCTTTTATAGACCTCCCAGAAACCTGGACGCCCCGTAAAGCAACAGGACGCCCCTTAAAGTAACATGGGCCTAAAGTTTTAGTTCAATAGTCTTGATACCATAAATATTTATCGAAACATTTTGAGCAAATAGCGTAGTAGCAAAGGCATTTCATCAGACATTGCGTTGCCTGTTGTCGCTATCAACGATATCTTTCAAAAAAATTGACGTTACCAGCCGGTGGGTAACAGTGACGCGAACGTGTTAATTAATTGCTTTTTAGATACTGCAATAAATAAACTCATTCGTAGGGTTTCAAAGACCCAGCCAATCAGTTGATGTTGCCTGTAGCCAGCTAAATATTAAGTGGAGCTAAAATATTTTTCAGAAGGGTCATGAAAGGATTTCCGACTTGTTACATGAGAGCTCACCATTTTACAAAAGTGGGCAAAATTTTGGCTTCAAATGGTTCAATCCCCCCGCCCGGCGTATGGCTTACTTTCCGCGTATCATATTCACGCTATCGTCAAGATTATCAGCTGTAAACGATAATTCCTTGAAGTTCTTCTTATCTTTGCTGGTGTGCTCGCAAATAGTTTTTCCTTGACAAAATGCAATTGTAATATTTTGTTGACGCGGTTCCAGTAGCCATGTAAAGCTTAACATAAAGTATGAAGGACCAAGTTCAAAACTACAACAAACTTGTAATCCACGTTCACCTCAACATGAGACTGTATATATTACAGTTCGGCGGCGTTTATTCTTTTAAAAATTTTAGTGTCATCGGGCACTGTCTGTCGCCGTCGCATACGATACCGGACAATGAGGGCCGCTCGACAAGCATACCGAAACGATTACTGTGCTATAGTTTTTCCTAATTTCAGAGTAAGTACAAACCTAGAAACAGGTGTAATATTTTGAAAAATAGCTATTTTCAGGCAAATAATTTCCAGCTTCAGGAGCGGAACAGCCACCTCCCTTGGCCCCGATTTGGAGGCCCACCCTAACTGGGTTTTAAACAAAAATTTTGAAAAAATACTTTGATTATCGCAAGGGCTTCCCACCCCGGAATTTTGAGGGCCGCCACCATAGTCTGGCCTGCACAGTCCAGCTTTTCTCAGAAAGTAGTTCAGATGCTTCTGATTAATTACGCGTAACGGACTCTTTACATCTGTCGAGTTTAATAAGATAACGTCCTACAGTTGCCATGCATTCCGTTTATAATTTTCTGCTCAAAGACATTTCAATATTTGCGACAGCAACGTCTTAGAATTATGAGCCCATGTAAAGATCACGCGGTACGTTTTTCTGCGTGACTACAAGAGTATGCTTAAGCTTTAGACTAACTTTTTTGGTTGAGTGCTAGGCTTAGATAAAAGCGGATTCTTGCTATTAGGCTTAAGCTTAGGCTGAATAGGTTTAGCAATATGCGTATACTACTGCCCTTGTTTTAATACACATTAGCCGAATCAGGCAACACGTAATTTTTCTGTTCTTTGTATAAGCTTGTTCTACAATTTCATTAAATTAAATAAGCACAAAAATTAATATTAAACCAGAGTCGTAAGCGGGTCGCTACAGCTGATCTGTGACCTGTTTGTCCGGTGACCGTTGACACGGTTTGGAAGTAAACAAAAACCAGAAAAGTAGTAATACATGCGCTACTCGTACATGGCAACGAATTAAAGAAAAAGCAATAAAAAGATGTAAAACATCGCCTCGAGTCTTTAGTTGTACAGATCAATGCTGTTCGACTGGTGGGACGCGTTCAATGAAAGGTCTTATTCTGATCCGCCGCGAAACCAATAAATTTTGACCCACAGTCCGTTACCCACGGACAAGGTTTCAACTATAGCTGCACCATGTCCAAATTATATACGTGTCGAAGGCGTTCAAACAATATTAATATAGATCACGTTTAATAATCACTGACTTACACAATAACATTTTCTCCCATTCCGGTTGACGGCTTTTTCAATGGTTCTTCAATCTGAAATAAAAAATGTTTTGTAAAAATAGTTTGTGTATTGAAAGCGTAAACATCAAATAAAACATTACTGTCAAACTGTAATAGGTACTTAACAGAGCCTGCAAAACAATTAAATTGAAAAAGGCACCAAGACATTTTGCGGGCGCTCACGCAGTTGACAAGCTTTAAAGCAGCACATCAATCTTACTACGGTCAATCTGGCAAAGCTGAAACGATGCACAAATTAAATATGGTGGGCGTTCCGGCTTTATTACAGATTAGCGAAAATAATATCCAAATTACGTACCATGGGTGTTTTAGCTTTATTAAAATGAATATGACCAACCAATTTCTCGAATAGTCCTAGGGTGTTTTCGTTGTCCCCTTTCCAGCCTGCGTTTGCCTAAAGTTCGATTTTGAAATTTTTTGCATATTTCATCTTATCACGACCTCTACTGATCATTCCACGCTTAAATTTGAGTTTTTGAAAAATTCGATTTTTAAGCTCCTGAAGCCCACCTTTGGTTCCCAAAAAACTTTTTTCGAAATGTGGGATTAATTATATTACGATTCGATGCATCATGAGGAATTGAGTGCAACGGTGTTATTTTTTTGCAATCAGACGATTGGTAAACCAATTATGGTCAAGTAAATGATTTGGCGCCGACCCAAATCGTTGGCAGCGCGCAAATCAGTTAGTTGACCATAACTCGTTAGGCGAACGTCTGATTGCGGAAAATTTAACACGATTGGGCTCAGCTCCGCAAGCAGCATCAAATGGTGTATAATTTGTCCAACTTTTTCACAAAAAATTATTTTGAGTCACAAAAATTTTTTCTTTTATATTTTATTTATTGAAGAACCTTTTTAATTTTATTTCAAATTTTTAAAAGGATCCTTGCGACCTTAAAAATCGAATTTTCAAAAATTCAAATTTAGGCTTGAAATGATCACGAAAGGTCATGAGAAGCTCAAATATGCAAAAAAATTTATAAATCCAACGATTGTTGAGCAAACGCAGATTGGGGGGAATAACGGAAAAGACTAAAAGACCCTTAGCCCTATACACAGCAAATATTGTACCGCCGTTTGCGTAGCAACTGATACAAAAGCAAAATGGGGCTGTATACGTTGGGGTGCAAAATATCACAATAGTATAGACGAAACCACAAGGGTAAAGCGTTTGTGAAGCCAAATGAAATTTTAATAATTTGAAAAATAGAATCCATAGCAAACTTTTTCAAAAAAAAAAATTTGCCATTTTTGGACAATTTTCACACGTCAAGAAATTGCAAAGAGACCCATTCCCTCAGCTGCTACTTCATTTTGTACTGCACTGTAACGTTTTTATTAATATCGAAAATCCATCTGCTTACCCATAAACAAGTATGCGGTCCAAATATCCAAACGTAGCCGTGTTTCGAGTATATAAGTTCATTCAGTTCGGCACAGTGCGGTGAATTTGAGATCAGCTTCAAATTAGACGGATTAAATCCGTCTAAGTTTGTAATATTTGTCACGCTATTCTGTTAACAACACGGTAATTTTAACAAACTGCCTCTAAAAGCAGCAATGGACACGGGGTAAAAACAACCGTTTGAGCGATTTCTTTGAAATCATCCAAACTTTTACTCGAAATCCGTTGAACTTTTAACGTCAAAATAGTGAACTAGAAGTTGCGCGATTCGCCGCAAAAACAATTAAACACAATAGCAGTCAAAACTGTCAGTTTTGGTTTGACTCGCTGCAATTCAGTATTTAGCTTTTGTGGCACATTTTTAAGCTAAAACTTTTCTTCTCATGCACCTCCAAAACTTCTTAGAGTCCGTTCTTGCATGCTGGATTGGACCCGGACTGAAATTCAACGCGAAAGAATCACCAAGAAGGAAGCCTCAACCATGAAATTGAAGTTGGTAGACAACGAAGCTTCAGCCTCAGGATCGCAAGCTCACCGCTTACTCCCCACGGCTATAAGGTGCCGAAGTATGACGTTTATATGTGATTAGTATTGATACGCAAGAGACACAACAATGTATTAAGTACATAGTGCATATGTAAATTGCTTTGAAGAAATTTTATACACTAAAAGATCAAACATAGGATTGATGAAAACAGCGAGGGCCAAGGCAAGTCGAACAACACATGGTATTTGGGACGTTTCAGTTGCCAAGAACAAATGTATGTGTTTAAAGGCAAGAGTTAAATACGTCGCTGAACATTTTGTATACTCAATTGAGAGTACACGACTGCGTGTATATATTGCACAACAGGGCTTACATCACTGGATCCACTTTTTGGTATTTCAAATGGAGTTGAATGTGAAGTATTAAGATTTTGGACAATCAACGATACATCGAATGAATTGTAGTTGACAAACGTTAATCGGCTCGTTCCACTGTCAGGTATTCTGGGCAATGTCGGCTAAAAATTCAATGTTAACATATCGATATATTAAAGCTGGAACGCCCCATATACGTATTTTGGACATCGTTCCAGCACAAGTAAACATTGCATTGTTTAGCAATATATAACAGATTGTTCTACAAATGAATTAGTACGTATAAATTCTGATAGTCTAATTCTGTAAGCTTAACGCGTAGATTAGTTAACGAATGCGTTCATTGATATAGTGGCCAATGTTACTTTGATTGGCGTAACAGTAGATTAAGCGTATTCCTAAGCCTAAGCGTTGCAGAAATGTGTTCCTAAGCCTAAGCCTAAGCCTAAACCTAAGCAAATGTAATCTAGAATCTAAACCTACTCTTTTATAGACCCACCAGAAACCTGGACGCCCCTTAAAGTAACATGGGCCGATATAGTATACACATTGTGAAAACGTGTTAAACCCTAAAACTTACAGAAAAGTTGCACAAATGAGTGCAAATACGACTACTAGTAAAGTTAATAATTTGCCATTCTGATGCATCGAAATGTAAAATAACGGATTAGAAGCTAATACTCCAACTTAGTATAATTATATAAATCCATAACATAAAAATTGAAAGATATAATTAGTGATAACAAAATATAAAAAAACTAAACTCACATTTATCATAAGCTGAACCAAAGCAGTAACAATGTATGCAATCGCTGCTAAAATTCCACCGGCCGACATTTTTCTGAGCGGTCTTCAAAAGAAATATATGTATATATAAGTATATTCTGTTACAAAACCTGTTCGAAAGTGAGTTTGTGCAATTTGTGTTATGCGAGATTTTGTTTGCAATTTAAACGTAAGCTGGGGAGTATACATTTGAATGAGGAACGCATTTTGCAGTAAGATGGTTCCGTTAAATTTATAAAAAAATGAAACTGTTTGTCAGTTGTTAGCCGGCCACTGGGAAACATAAGATTCACTATGCGTTTGGATCTGCTATTGAATTCGCTCAGCCACATTGAACACTGTTCCAAATGACCAAGGTTTAAGATAGATTCTTAGATCCGATGTTTGAAACTTTAACGTGTCTTAATAACGGGATTTAGGGAATTTTAAACTAGGCCATGAAGCTGTCCGTTAAGGTGGTCAGAAGTTCAAATATATAATAAAACTCAAACACCGTCTATTTCCGGTCACTTTCAGGTTGGCAGATAATGTAATGTCAGTACACAAAATTGATTTCAGCAATGCTGAGAATATGTATTCTATTGTTTTGCGGCTTCTAAAACATTATTTGTGCGACTGAAATCATTTCAATCTGAAGGCTGATCGTGTTTTAAAACGTAAAAAATAGCAAAATATTTAGCGTGCGTTCATCGCCATTAAAAAATTTTCTCTACAAAATCTACGCATCCCAAAAGCCCATTTAACTAACAACAGTATGAAAAGTGAAACTAACTTACGTCACTTTAACACACTTTCCAGTTAAAGGATAAATGATTCCAGAAAATATTGGAATAAATATCATGATCAGAACAGGATTAATCACCTGAAATTAAATTATGGTAGACACATAAAACGAGATTATCTTCCGTAAAATACTTGACTGTACATTTAAAATAATTACCAACCTAACCATGGAGTTACGGAATATATCGTATTCTACATCGGCGTTTCAGAATATTAGGTACATGTTACATTTAGGCCCGTCCCGGTTTCTGGTGGGTCTGTAAAATAGTGGGCTTAGATTCTAGACGACTACATTTTGTTTGCTTAGGCTAAGGCTTAGGCTTAGGCTTAGGAATACGCTTAGTTTCCTGTTACGTCCATTAAAGTAACATTGGCCGAATATCATATAGTTTTCGAATCATAAACGATTATGAGAGCATGATGTTCACAAATTAGAAGACGAATTCTAACGGTTACAGTCGGTTAAAAATTTCACAGACCAGATGTCGCGTTAATTCGTTGCACACTTGCTACAGTACAGGTTCGTATAGTCTGAAATGTGTATTGCAATTGCAACCAAACATTGGTTATAGGTTGAGCAAAAACTCGAAAACACGAGCTTCAAAATTTGATACGCGTTCTGAGCTTAAGTTAAACACAATTTCAGATCGGCAGCTGTAACACGTCGATTGTTTGCGGATCCGGCCAATGTATGCAATAAGGCCGTAACAGTAGTATAAGCATATTCATAAGCCTAAGCAGAACAATGAGCTTGCAGCTAAAGCCTAAAAGCCTAAGCAGAACAATGAGCTTGCAGCTAAAGCCTAAAGAATAAGCTTAAGCAAAAAATTAGTCTAAAGCTTAAGCTATTCTATTGCAGTGCCGTAGGAAAACGTTTAACCCAACATCTTTTTACATTGACCGAGATTTATTAGTATCTGGCAGTACATACGCGCTATACGCCATTTAGAAAATACAGCCTAAAGATGTCAAACAAGTGAAGAAATAAACATTACCGCTACTTGATCTGGAAGAAAGTTCTCTGATCCCTGCAAAAGAAAAATACAATCAATTTTTTTTCAAGCTGAAGCTTAAATAAAATAGCTTCAGGTGTAACTATGTATCAATTTCCTATTTCTGCGTATAGCTAATCACCGCTTTTTTGTATGTGTTGTGCGATAATTGGTTCATATGCATAGCCTGCGCAACATAACAGCCCACTCTGCAATTAATTTTTTCAAATTACTGACGTATTTCATTAATTGGGTTACTAAACTATAAACATTCCATCGCTGAATCGAAATTTATAGACGAGTGAGCATAGTGGTAAACTCATACGGTCAAAGCAAACTTCTGAATATTGTTAAATTCAGGTGAGAAAACGAAAACCGAAACGAAACTGAACTGAGATGAGATATTGTTCAACCCTTTCTCACATGAATATTTTCGATTTCTTATGAGATATAATTTCAAAGTAAGATTTCATCCCCAGAATCTGTCGCAATTTCTCACATTTATTCTAGTATTCGCGTATCGTGGTTCTACATAGCTGTTATTTTTTTTGTTCGAGCTAGGTATATTAATAAGTTCATAAGCTTTCCATCGCTTGGTAAAAATTTCAAATATTCCACCTGAATCTTTCCAATTGCTAACAATTTTGAAGTCAACTATATTGAAAGACAACTTAAACGCGAACATCCAATCACATACTGGTGCGGATCACAATGGAGGCCAGAGAAGCCGCGGCGTCAGAGCGCGCATCTACAAGGGGGGACTTACAAAACAAATCGGGCTCAATGTCCTGTGTCGACCTTATCCGCTCCTGATTTCATTACATTCAACTTTCTCAGGGGAGACAATTTTTTGTTGTAGGGAGGGGTCTCGAACCACATAGCCACTGCCCTGCGTAGCCACCTCCATCTTTTCAAAATCCAGGCTACACCCACCCACCCAGGCACGGTGACAATGTCTCATTCCCACCGTTTCAGAGCCTTGACTGTCCACATGCTAGAGCATAACTAACTCGGGTACTCAGTTTTTGGGCTAATATATTTAAGATATCAGTGTCGGATTGCAATCTTACTATTTGAATTTTCATATCTGTCGCTTGAAGCACCCATTTCGACCCCTGGAACAATTGACATTGCAAAAGTATTCATTAAAGCAACGTTAGTTTGCGATTAAAGCATTATTGTATCATTCCTGACACATTCAGCACTAAGTAAATCAGTAGAATAATTATGTCAATTTTGGCTGAACAAAACATTTTGCAGAACATCTCGCTGTCTTGGCTTTAATTAATTGAAAAGGAACCATAATAATTTCATATACTGTAGCGATCCGAATACGACGGGGTAATAAGAGGGGGTCCACATTTTGAGTCCCACTCAATAGGAGTCCGTATCCCAAATAAGAGTCCGTAGCGGACATAGTCCCTCAACCCTAAGGTGTGTCCATAAATGTCAGTTATCCCTAACTGTAGTGCTTAAATGACTGCAGGGCCAAATAAAATTGAGTTCGAATCTTTAAAGCATACTTAAGTTTTGAAAGTACATTCGTAAGTATAACCTTGCATTATCGCTCAAGTTTTTGATACCAGACAAATAAACGTTTAATTCAAAGGACAACTGCAGTACCAGATATATATCAATAACGAAGGGTGGCGGAGCGTGGGTTGAAAATAAACATCAGTCCGTAACCAAATAACAGGGGTACCCTCTGGATAGGCCAAATAAACATCAGTCCACCCTCTTATTTGGTTCATCACAGTATGATGGTTCAAATTTTGAAACTTTCTTAGCACTTTTCACCATGCTGCGCATATTGCAAAATACGGATATTTTGATGTACTAGATATTTGAAGGCATACCCGTCGCTAGTTTGATTATTGCGTTGTGGCATGCAAGCGGTCCTTTGTGCAAACCGTTTAACAAGAGACTCTGAACACTTAAAAATGTTTCCTCCCTGGATAATTAACCTTGCAACCGCTTGTCAACATAGACGTTAAAATAGTAAAATGTTAGATCAATTCACTACAAGGAGTAACGAAACAAAATTTTCTAAGATTTTTGACTTGGCATCGTTCAGTTAATATTAAAGCCTTGAAATTCACACTGTGGCTTCGGTTATGTGACAGTTGAATTTCATTGTTGGTGTTCCGCATGTTAGAAAATGTACCACCGGGCGGTGCATATTGGCCGATTCCCCGCCTAATATTTAGAAGACGGTCGCTGCGTTTCCCCGACTAATATTTAGAACACGGTCGCTGTCAGACGTAATAGCCCTAAATGAAACTATAAGTGGTTCGTTTTGAATGCGGTATACATAAAACACCATGCTTCGCATACGTTGTACTCCCTAAATAAGGGGTAGGCCAAAAACGCAACGTGTGCTGGGTACATTTTTTCTACACAGAATGTACCAAGTTGCCACAGTTTTGTAAAAACAAGTCACTGTCGACTTTAGATCTAACGAACTGTGTTAAACTGAACAGATTATGAAAACGTAAAAACTTACAATTTGATTGTATAATGCCCAGAAAAATGGCATTGGCAGAAACATTACAAGAACATGAAATACAGATTTTGTGTCTTTGACAAATTGAACCTAAAAATTAATTATAATATGGTTTCTATCGCCATCAGGTTTGTAAAATTTAAACTGAGCATGGCACATAATTGACGGAGCGGACTTACAGTATCTGTACAAATCGTACTCACGTTATGCGATTGTAAATTTCTTGTACAAAATGTGTTTTGCATGAAATTATATTTGTTTTCCGCATAAAAATCGCGTTAAAATTCCAATCCTATTTTTTGAGGCATTTTATAGATATATTATCAGCTAAAGTCTTGTGATATGCAGTAAAAATTCATTTTGAGTCATGTAAATATACTTCACAAATTATTCGCTTAATTGGAGTATGAATGTCAACTAGGATACTGCTTTGGGACATTGTTCACGTCATTAATATACAAATCTAGACCGTTATTCTCAAATGCGTATAGCACCTATCATCAGTTACTAATGAATTCACACCAAATACAAATGTCATAGCTGCGGTGTTTAAATATAGTACAGTAACATGGGTAAACAAATGCAAAAAATGTGCCAAATTTAAAAAATCATCGTTTACAATTTCTAAAGTTACAAAACTTATCACCAACTGATGATAGGTGCTACATTCAATTGAGAATTCGGGCCCTAAAGTGCATGTGGGCGTTTATTGAGCAATGCATTTTATGTTAAACTACATAAGTACAACGAAACTTGTAATTTAACGTTTTAAACCGTACTTTATCACATTCTCCGGCTTGTCGACATAGCGGATCATACTTACACCAATGGTCATCGAGATAATGTTCAACCCAGTAATCGCGTTTGAGTTTAAAACGCCGTTTATTTTTCAAAGCGGCCTAAGACAAATACCAGATAGCATGGAATACAGATCGTGAGCGGCGCAACTTCAATCTCAACTTTTAAGAAGGTTATTTTGCAAATTTTGCTATTTTGGATATAAAAGAAAGGTTAAAAAAGATTGCCGGATAGGTTTTCTAGCGGTCAATACACGCATCGAATAGCGATAGATAGAGATGGCCGGCCGCGATGATCCTATTTCGGCTTTTAACAACAATATTTTTAGATTGTACCATTTGGACAAATATATGTGTATATGGTATATATTACAGAAAAACCAGGGTTGTTGGCTGGAAAATGACTGGAAAAAGTCGTTTTTTATTTTTTCCTTTTTTACGAGGGGGTCGAAGTAAATGAAGAAAATGGATAAATATTAAACGATTCTAAAATATAATTTGCAATTAAATATGATATAAAATAACATTATAGTAAACTTTTGTATTGTCGACACTTTTGTAAACTCGACAGTTTACACAAAAATCATAGCTTAGCAAGGTTTACCGCAAGAACAAATTGACCAATCAAATTTAGGTTTACAGCTAGATGTAGGCAATTCTCCGCTCTGATTCGCTGTTTATTTATTATTGCGAGATTACGATTAGTTCGTTTGAAATAAACGTTTGTTGGCGGGTCCCCAAATGACGTATTTTTTAGCTAATTCGTGTAGGCACTTGATCAAAGTTTTTAAAGATAGATTGGAAGGGGTTGAGACTAGGGATTGAAAAAAATCGAACTTTTTCTGATAGTTTAGAATTTTCTTATTCTAATACGCTCTAAATTAAGTTATCATTTCGAAATGTTTGCAGTGCTTCAGCCTTTCAAAAATTTTAGTTCAGTTTTCGGCTCACTCATCCTAGGTCGACAGATGTCGCTTGTTAGGTTGACATTTCCTTGCATAGTCGACACATCAAAATAAAATAAGTAAACCCACATTTTAATAAATTTTTGGTTATTTATCGTAGTCTTCTTTATTAGTTTAAGAGTTTTACAAATATTGCTGATATTTGACGTTAAGATAACAGTAAAATAACACCAAATTATGGCTCGAAATAAAGTGACGATGCGTCCTAGTTTAAAAAGAACGCGTTTGCCGGCTGCAACGTTTAAGAGTAAAACTCAACCAAAGGTTCGTTTTGTTTGGTCCTCAGCCTATAAACTGGTTATTTGGTTTTATATTTCTCTATTGTTAATCTGATGAATTATGGCCTGTGACTCTGTTTTCTACGGTACAAAATTTCCAAAATGACATATCTTGTTTTACTTTTATTTGACAACCGCGATATTGCTAATTACAAAGAGTAGTTTATAAATCCTAAAATATATTTCTTGTGATTAAATGTACTGTTCCCGTATAAAATATCACCAGCTTTTGAACGCTATAGGAACCAGTAAGAAAACGACGGCTACTTTCCTGGCAAGCTGAAAACATGGCTAGCGCAATCGCTGAATTGACAGAACTAACAGAGGCAGACTACCCTAATACAGATAGAAAAACGGCTCTTGGTAAGCAACAGTAATTTTGGGCAAAACTAAAACAGATGTGTATCCTTGATCTCAAAGGCTTCAAACTTGTGATCAAAGCGTGTGTTAATTCTGTTCAATTATTGAAGCTCATCAAGCTTTCTTAAAACCGTTGTGCAAATAGAATTCTGTAAATTATTCAAACTATTTTAAAATTTGTTCGTTCTAAATACAGAGCGGCAAGTCAAATGGCTTGTAAAGTAATAGTCAACGTAGTTATCTAAAGTGGTTAAAGTACTAGTCGAAGTAGTGTTCCAAAGTAGATCTTTTATTTTTACGTGCATTGTTCAGTTTGCTTGAAAGAATTAAAACATTAAAAACGGTTTAAAATTTAGAAATTATATACTTCTAGAACACTTCCGCGGACTAAACACAATCGCTAAAAAGTATCAAGTTCCTCGTAACACACTTCGAAGTCGATTTTTGAACAAAATAACGACAGGCGATAATCTCATGGGACGAAAGCCGGTTTTGAACGGCGATCAGGAGCAGGAGTTGGTGAGATTGATATTTAGCCGACAAGAAACGGGATTTGCGCTAAGCATTGATGACGTCAAACGAATAACTTTTTCGTTTTCCGAGTCTCGAGTCATTCAGCATTCATTTAATTTGCGTGACGAGGCAGCCGGGTGGACCTGGTGGTGCAACTTTAAGAAAAGACCCCCGGAAGTTGTGGCTCGCTGTGCTCAAAATCTGTCAATCAACCGTGCATTGGCGTTGAATGAAGATCGAGTGCAGCGCCACTTTGAGAGACGAGACTGAACCATGTTTTAACGAAGTATGGCGTTAAAAACAATGCTAACCACATCTATAATGTAGATGAAACTGGCATTACTATCGTACCAGATCGAAAGAAAAAGGTTCTTGCAAAAAATGGTGTCAGGACAGTATCCACAGTTTCTGCAGCAGAAAAGGGGTCAACAACAACAATCATCGCATGCGCTAACGCTGCTGGGTTGCTGTTGCCTCCCATGGTGATTTTCAAAGGTAAATATGTTCGAGATGAGCACCAAGTAGGTATACCGCCGTGTACAGTGGTCAAGAGTTGTTTGTGAAGTGGTTTAAAAATATATTTCTTGTTCATCGTGAGCCGGTTCAACCAGGTCAGTATGACGTTATTCTCATGGATTCGCATACATCGCATGAAAAAAACTTAGAGCTTTTTCAACTGGCGGATGAAAACAACGTAAAACTGTTTCCGTTGCCTTCTCATACATCAAATAAGCTTCAGCAGCTTGACGTTGGAGTCTTTGCAACATTCCAACGATCTTGGGAACAGAACGTCGCAGCTTATAGTCAACGAAATAATGCAAAAACAATCGATCGCGCATCATTTGGATCTGTTTTCGGAAAACCATGAAACACTATTCGTGGTAAAACAGAAAACATTGTTAATGCCTTTCGAAAAACTGGCGTATACCCTTTCAATCCTAACGTCATTGATCAAGAATGCTATACAATTGCAAATGGTCTACTGCAATCATCGTCACCAGAAAATGGCTCCAGTTGTAACACATCAAATTGCTGCAACGACGAACCGCGTTCTGTTGATTCTTCAGTCATCGAAAACACAAATATCACCGCTGATGTCAGCACCCATTGTAACGTGTCATCAGACACCACCGCTTCGGTTCAATGCGCGACCATTGCAGCGCTCAGTAGTCCAAATCGTGTTTTAACAAGCTTAGTAGAAAACACCATAAGTGCTGTTGACGCTTATGATTTGTCGGTAAGCGACTTAGATCAAGTTTCTCCAGAGTTGCCGTTGTCTGATCAAGTTGTACCTTCTAACAATAACATGCAATGCTGCAAAACGCAGAAGTCGACGCTTATCCACGGCCATCGCAATTTAGCGATTTTGTTGAACCTGTTAATAGTAACTATGCCACAGCTGCAGCCAAGATGGCAAGAATGCGAGAACCACGTGCGGTTCTTAACGAAACGCCAGAAAAACCTGATGAAAAACTCGCAGCGACGCCTAGTACCAGTCGAAAAAGAAAAAAGCGGCTAGATGGGAAGTGTAAAGAATGTGGTGTTTTCTATTCACAAGATCGAAGCAAAAACCAATGGCTTCAATGTATAGTGTTGCGGATGGGGACACGAAACGACGTGTGGAGTATCCACTAAAGCAACCTATTTTTGTCAAAAATGTTTTAAAGATGTGCAAAAATTGTCTTAATTGCAATTAAATTTAAGGTTCTGATTTATTTTTTGCTTAAAATACCTGTATTTGCCATACGTTTTTCATACTTTGCCAAATAAAGTAGAATTAGTGCAGTAAATTTGTGCAAATAGGGCTTGTCGAGTTTTAAAGTAAACTGTCGACCTTGAAAAGAGTTGGTGTCGACATTAAAAGAATAGGCAGATGCAGTTAGCATACACAATGATTAAAAGTGTCGACTGTACAAAAGCTTATATACTTAGATGACATGTAATTAATTTTCAATGGAAGACATTAAATAGCGACAGTGTGAATATATCGACAATGACACATTATATGTCCGAAACGAGCGAAAATAGCGTGCTACACTTATGAGTTTCTAATGTTCTGATGAAATCCATTGATTATTACACGTCCAAACTTAAATTTTTAAAAACTGCGAATTTTTAAGGTTCCAAATTACACCATTAGTCCCACAACTTTTTAGTCGAATAATTAGATTATAAACCATTTAACACAGGTTGGGTAGCTCCCCAATCAGACATTTGGCTAACGAGTTATTGTCAAATAAATAAATGTGGCGACGAACCATGATCGCTGGCAACGCGGCAAATCAGTTATTTGACAACAACTCGTTAAGCAGACTTCTGCTTGCAAAAAATTAACATCAGGTGACTCAGCTCTGCAAACAGCGTCAAATGTTGTGTAATTAACTTGTTTAACTTTTCGACAACCAAAATTTTTGGGTGCCAAGGGGATGACCTTGTGGCCTTAAAAGATAAATTTTGCAAAATTTCAAATTTAAATTTGAGTGTGAAATAATCCGAGGAGGTCATCAGAAGGTCAACTGCCTATCTCTAATTTCTTGCATTTAATGACAATGACTTTCTAAGCATACATCTTGATTTTATTTTCAATTGAGTTACATTACTACCTTTGAGCGTAGAATGGAATACTAACGCGAAAACTTCACTAAGACAAAGAACGAATTTTTTCTATTTTTTCATTGTTTCCGGAGAAAACAGGAAAAAATTCATTTTTTCGGTTATAATTTTTTCCGCAAAATACAACCCTTACAGAAACATTCACAAAGAAACGGAAAAATTGATAGTCATGTACTAATGCTTCCGCCAGCACAAAAACGTTGGTGGATGATTTGTCTATTAAAAAATGACATAGGGAGAATTAAACTATTATTTTATTAAGTATCATCATTTGATAACACATAATGATAAGCATACTGCACACACTACAAAGCTGTCTTATACCTAAAAAGGCGCATATGCCAGCTAACCTGGCCTCAGACTTGCGGGTTTGAGTCCGGCAAAAAATCTACAAACATGATTTATAGATTGATTAATTTATGAAAAATGAAATTAATCAAAAATTAGGTTCCGAACTAAACGCTGCATATATCTGCAATAAATGTTGCTTCAAAGAGAAACAGAAAAATCTCAAATAGATATAGCAATCACTTTAAGATTAAAGAAGTATATAGTAGCACGGATGCAATTGGAATTTCGGTTTGATTGAGGAAAGCATTTGCATAGCATACTTTTTAGCACCATAAGACTGCTGGGGCGAAAGAAAACAACATTACTCGCCCTGCGTCCACTTCTGAGAAGCCACCGCAGCATTATAGTAAAGTGCCGTTGAATTTAGAACCTGCAAATTTGTTTTCCTCGTCTTTCCAGAAGTTTAGGCGACGCAATATTCCCCAAAAAAGGACCAAAATTTTGTATTTAAACGCTTAGCACTAAAATGGCGTACGGCTTCTGGTTCGCTTCCCTGGCGAGTGCTTCCACTATATCTCGTGTGTCGTGTGGCCCTCCATTTTAAAAATTCCTGGATCCGCTTCTAATTCCACTTCAGTAAAACAGCCTTCACGATCGCTTTTGCGAGTAATATGCGGAGATAATAAAACGTTTTTTCGTTGTTTCAAGTTCCTCGAAAAAAACGTAATGAAAACCGAAAAAAAACCGTTTTTTCCGGTGCCCAACCCTAATCTGATACATCAAGTTTTTACAATCAATAACTTAACGTTCTGGTTATGAATTAACAACACAAGTCTACACTGTTTTCAAGACATAATTATTTTCTATGAGTATATAAAATAATTGTTACTTACCCAACAGACTGTCCAAAATTTTCCAAGAATATTCTCTTTTGGTGGAAGCTTTCGATACCAGTATGATCCAAATACGAAAAATACTGAAAAATAACACATTAAATTGTTAGTTCGTGTAAGACTTACAGATACATTTTAAATCTATCGCAAGTCAACGAAGGCGAAGTTGCTATTGGCTTAAACCTGTGACACAAGTATCTGATTAGCGAATCAGCATATGCCTCCAACCTTGGCCCATATCCTCAAATGCGCACATATAGTACCCATTAGTAGTTAATAGCGATAGTTTGGCAAACTGACGAACTCGTGCAATTACGGATCTCAAAAGTGGCACAACAGGAACAAAACCTACATCCCAAAGCTGTGTTTCTTTTTGAACCATTCCAGTCGCTACTTTGAAATCAAAATGACATATCACAAAGTGGTGATAGTTGCAGCACACGTTTTGAGAAGATGGTTCCTAGCTGCAGGTAAGCATTTTAGATACCGAAAGATTTACTGGTGTTTGTTATTTGTAAATGGTGCTATATAACTGCAGACCAGGGTGCAACCGGAATTACAATTTACCGGAACTGGAACCGGAACCGGAATTTGAAAATTTTACCGGAACCGGAACCGGAAAGTGAAAAATGTATTTCACCAAAAATTTCATTTTAATCTTATTTTTTGCTCTATTATTTGTGAAATAACCTTAGTCGAACATAGGTATTTATTTTATTTGTTGTATTTTAGATTTTCGTCGTCGACTGAAGTGAAATCCACCATCAACGGCTTATATTCGGAGTACAAGTGGCTTTCAAAAGAGATTCTTAAAAATTAGCAAAGTTAAGAAAACGGCCAAATTATAACACCGGAATTTTCAAATCCGGTAAAAATTTACCGGAACCGGAAGGTGAAAAAATGCCGGAACCGGAATTCCGGTTGCACCCTGCTGCTGACATCTGTGTGTGCCTATGTTTCAATTTATACCCCGAGCCAAGATTTTCACCGGGCCCGCGGTCTTTACCAAACAGGGCCAAGTTAAAACATGTGGACATGACTGCAATCAACATGAGCTACGATACGTAATGCGTGTATGCTGGCTAACAGTGCGAAAATTTACAATCATTAATATATTATGGTCTGTACAGCAAACGGTGGGAAAACAAGAATACCGTATACAATATCGTGTATTTTAACCCTTAGGATCCAATGGTGTGAAATCGAGAATAGCGCTAAGATTCAAACATTCTGTTCAACGACGATAATCTTTATAAGATGAGCGTAAATATGTTTCGCAGGTGATAAATGCCTTTGTAAACGTTGTGAGACAAAGCAAAAAGTGCACGCCTACAATTGTAATGCCAGAAACATAAAATGTTTTTGAAACATTTATACTTCAATATCCGTTTTTCGTTTCCGTTATTTTTACTATCCGTTTACACCCTGATGAGATTATATATTCTGAAATCAAATTCTGGTTACGTCAACGCTTCTTAAACATTCAGAATAGAATATTTCAACGAAAAAATTACTGCATGAAACAATCATCAGAGCAGCGGGTACACCAAACGCAAGCGGAAAGCATGTTTCTCGTCCAAGGCAACTTCTTACTAAAACGGAACTTTAATATATTATATACAACAAATTGTGTAAATATTAAAAGGAATTCGGCCCACGTTATTCGGTCTCCAAGTCTCTCAATCCTCGTGTCTTACATTGTGCACGCCCCTATTACTGTCATGTGCCGCACTTGCTAGCCCCCTGACATACAGACTATAATTATGCCTTCGTTTTTGCTCATGCTCACAAATTGACATATTAAGATTTAACGAAGCTTTTCATTAGCCAATACAACTCCCAATTAGTTACCACCAGCATCCTTGTAGGAATTGATCCGAAAAATAAAACGCTACTTTAAACGCTTTCCGCTCATCAAACAGTATCTTTCAAAAATGTTTGTTTCAAACAGAAAAGCTCTCTGAAATACACTGTAAATTCCAATGAGTTAATTAATTAACTCAGACGAAAACTTAGTTATATCTGAGTTAGTAACAGAACACTTTAAACTCACTCTGAGTTGACTTGATTCTCACTGTGAGTTGAGTTGGCTCTGGATGAGTTGATTAATGCACTCAGAATGAATTGAATCAACTCAAAAATCTGAGTTTTGATAGTCCTAACTCAGATTGAGTGATTCAACTCATTCTGAGTTAAAATCAACTCACTAAAATTTACAGTGTAATTACTAAAATAGCAGAATGCTGTTATAAGCAAACGCCGTTAACCGTTTGTCAAATCACTATTTTAACAACAATACGAACGCTTCTTTTAATAGCAAAAAGCGTTTTATATTCTTGGTGTGATTTTTGTTAAGCGAATCCCAATATGCACAAGAACCTTTACCTCTTAAAATCGGTGTCAAAACTGTTGAAATGCAACTTCCTGCATTGATTGAAAAATAGAAGACCGAGAAAAACGTTATCAGCCATGCTTCCTAGAAATAAAAACTTTCAGAGTGAAAATTAGTAGTTAATAGTTGTCAGTTATCATGCGTAGGTCACTTTTTGTACTCTAATATAGCATAATATTTCGCATATTGTCTGCAAATATCATATGATACGATTGCAATTGGCAACATTAGTAAATCGTCCTGTTATATATCATATATATACTAAAATTCGAAATTTGATTATTTTATTCTAATTATGAGCGGTTCTGCGGTCGGATACTTATTTTACGGGGCGTAACTGGTGTTTTAAAGCGCATCTTTGCCTCCGAAGCACAACTTTTCATTTATTTATACACATGCGAAGATTGAGATACTCACTATGTATATATTTGTATACATATATATGTATATATTCTGAGTGTGCGGTTGAGTATGGGCACTTTTTACTTTTCACTCCCCAGTGGTGCAGCCCCCTGACCCCCATTTTTATGGCTAAGCAGAATAGTGTCTACCGTACTGCAAGCCTTCGCATTAAGCGGTTCTAATACAAGAATGTCACAAATACAGGTTGAAAGTACGTCGTTAGAAATTATAAGTGTTCCATTAGCTGTGATTTAATTTAAATTATGAACAAATTGTTTTAATTTCTGATTCCAAATTAAAAATTGCGTTTGTTGCTTTAAAGTTTGGATCAATGTTTAGAATAGGTCCGTAACATTAGTACCAGGGAATTCCTGAGTCTAAGCCTAAGGGTAGGCGTAAGGATGAGGCTATACCTAAACCTATCTATTCCACCTTTTACCGATGTCCCAACAATTCCCACTGTCCCATCTGTGCCGACTGTCTCAACTGTCCCCGCTGTCCCAAATGCACCGCTGTCCCAGCTGTCCCGACTGTCCCAACTGTCCCGCTGTCTTAACTGACCCCACTGTTGCGCTGTCCCAACTGTCCCCACTGCACCATCTCGCGCTGTCCCTACTGTCCCCATTGTCCCGATATTTCAACTGTCCCGACTGTTGCGCTGTTTCAACTGTCCCCACTGTCCCGCTGTCCCAAATGTCCCATTGTCCCCATTGTCCCAACTGCCTCAGCTGTCCCAATCATTCCAACTATCCCCGGTGTCCCCACTATCTCAACTGTCCACGTTGTCCCCACTGCCCTGAGTGTCCCAACTGTACCAACTGTTCCCAGACACCCGCTGTTGTAGCTATCTCAACTGTTCCGCTGTCCCAACTGTCCCCACTGTCCCGCTGTCCCAACTGTCTCCACTGTCCCAACTCCCGCTGTCCTTACTGTCCCGCTATTTCAAATGTCCCCACTGTCTCAATTGTAAAGCTGTCCCAACTGTCTCACCTGTTCCCATAGTTCTCATTGTCCCAACTGTCTCAGCCGTGCACTGTTCCAATTGTACCAACCCAACTGCCCCGCAGTCCCAACTGCCCCCACTGTCCCAATTACATTACTTGTGCGTGCTCCTGGTACATTGCTATCCCGAGACAATGTGACAGTCTTTTGAGTAACATTGGCCGCACATTTGATAGTGGTGCTTTGTAACTCAAACTCATATGAATTCGATATTTGTCCGTTCACCCGATATGAAAGACCAGATTTTAACGTTGACGTCAAATCAACAAGAGACAAACCGTAACCCGGTGAAACCGCCCACGCAACTATCGGTCACAAAAGATAATGCAACTTCCACATTATGTGTACAACAAGCAACTTTTGTGGAGCGGTTGATAGACACTGAAGTCAAAGAACGTTTCGCCTGAATACTATCCAGATGCATAACTTGCAGCTCGGTTCAACTGTGTACTTCAAAATCTGACGTCTCAATATCTTCTATAAGACCTTATTACTTGTCATAACTTTCACCGGTAAAACCCAGACAGAAGCGCCGAAAAATAGTGAAATATTAAAAGAATATACACAGAAATTATACTGTTTCAAATCCTCGTCGGATGCCAAAACAAACGTTTTATATACTCTGAAAGAATCAAACTGCCTTCTCAGAACTCATAAAATTTTGTCGACCATTTCGTTCGCGAACAGAAATCTTTTAGTTGAAGTTGTATTGTGTTCCGATATGAACTAAAATCGGCACTTTTTTTACTTTCTCCACAAAGGCAAATTTTCTTTATACGGAAAAGTTTTCTTTAATTCGATTCTCACGGGGGCTTCGGCTCCTTCAATTCCATAACAGTTTAGCAGAGCCTGAGCGCGATTAGGGTTATCGCTCCTAAAACTCCCACACTAAGCATTTTAGTATTGGAACGTTTAAAATTTTTAACGAAGTACTTTTAAAAACTGTTTTTTATCGTTCTTGTATTAGAGGCCCTTAGTTCGCGGGGTTCGGGGGCTGCAACCCTCCATCCTGCTTAGAGTCACTTGAAATGGGGGTTCAGAAGGGGGCAGCCCACTTGAAAGAAATATAAAAAAGTGCCCCTACTATACTACATACTCAGACGTTCTGCTGCCAAAGGTTTGTTGAATTATATTGACAACGGAAAATCAACTAAAAAAATTTCGACCCACATTTCAGTTATGTGAGGCCGGAGGGAGACAGTAGAAAAGTGTCCGTAAAAACATTGAAATTACACTCATGATGCATGGTATTGTTTTCAGGGTTGTTTCAAGGTCTGTTGCTGTTGGATATCACGCTCGACAATTCATCGTCCGACAACTCGTCGACAAACGACTTGTAGTATAATTCCAAATCTTATCGACTCGCCAATTTTTTGCCAATCATGCGTAGACTCAAGACTATGGGTTAAGCTTTAACATCAGGTTCAAGATTATGTCCAGATATAGCAGCTGTCAGACGACAAGCTGTCCAGTTGACGAATGGTCGTTTTCTGTTGTTTGGATGGACTCACCTGGCCTTTAACAAACTGATCACCTCCAAAGGACGAAACGCACGGCTTAATTCCTCCAGTCCCCATGGCAATTATTGCAAGACCAAGGTAGTCAACGAATCTTGAAATAGAAACAATTATTTGTACAGCCAAATCCTAGCATGACCTCACTAGCAGATTCATTGGAGGTGAGCGGCGTATAGCGCCCGTCAGAAAAAAATATCATAAAATGGTGAGGTGTCGTACCTTACAATTTTTCACCCTCAGAAAATCAGCACTGATTCATACATTTTGACAACCCCTACCGATCAGAAAGTTTGGGATCCGCCGCTGAGTGACCTATTGGTATCCAAAACCAAAAAAATTTGCAACATTCTATCAAAAATTAATGCGTCATCCACTTTTAGTTGCGTACAGTACGTGGAAAATGGCGACGCCTTTTTCCCAATGCTGTTTTGGAAAACAAGGGAAAAGGAAAATTGAATTTCTAAACTTTTTCAATTTCTAACTGCTGTCGAAATTTTAAACAGTATTGGGAAATTGATAAGATTTGAAAAATTTTAACGTACGCTCAATTTCCCATTACTGATTTTTAAACCTATACAAGTAATGGCGATATATTTAAATTTAACACGACATTAGACATAGATTTGATGCTTAATACTTGAATAGCTGTTAGTAGGATATTTTTTCGACATAGAACCCGCAAATCGACAGGCAGCAAATTATGACGTTCTTCAATTGTGTTTTTCAGATTTAAAAACATTAACAAGTCAATTTTAGTGGAATAATTTTAAGCAAGTGGAAAAATTTTCAGTTAATATTCTCAATAGTGGAAAACTTTTAAGCTACTCTCTTTGGTGGACAGCTACTCTCTTTGCTGGACATTTACTCTCTTTGGTGGACAGTTACTCTCTTTGGTGGACAGTTAATCTCTTTGGTGGAGAGTTAATCACTTTGGTGGAGAGTTACTCTTTTTGGTGGACAGTTACTCTCTTTGGTGGACAGTTACTCTCTTTGGTGGACAGTTACTCTCTTTAGTGGACACTTACTCTCTTTGGTGGACAGTTACTCTCTTTGGTTGACAGTTACTCTCTTTGTTGGACTGTTACTCTCTTTTGTGGACATTTGCTCTCTTTGGTGGACATTTACTCTCTTCGGTGGACAGTTACTCTTTTTAGTGGACGGTTACTCTCTTTGGTGGACAGTTACTCTCTTTGGTGGACAGTTACTCTCTTTGGTGGACAGTTACTCTCTTTGGTGGACAGTTACTCTCTTTGGTGGACAGTTACTCTTTTTGGTGGACAGTTACTCTCTTTGGTGGCCAGTTACTCTCTTTGGTGGACAGTTACTCTTTTAGCGGAAATATCATTTTTTTCGTTACTGTCTATAAAATTGCAAAAAATTTTTCACTTACTCTTGTTTGTGAAAAAAGTTTTCAATTGCTGTCTTTAAAGATATTAAACCGTTGTCGAATGATTGTTGAAGAATTGTTTAAATTTTACAGTAAATAATATGCTTACGGATGCGAAGAGCTTGACGGAGATATTGTTGCCGCGGACGCCAAAACAATGCTTCCAACAGCATACAGTAACGAAAGCCATAGGATAGTGCTGGAATAAAGTTATAAATGTTTTTATCTAAAATTTGTTTAGCGATAAAAATATATTCTTACGATTTGTATTTTCTCTACATTTTGCCATTTGACAGTGTTTTGAACACAAATTGTTTCAAGTGATATTGATCTTTTAACATAACCGTTATAACTACCAGCTGGTCAAAAGGTAAATGAATTTTCACAGTGCGTTTAATTGACAAGTATTTTGAATATGGAGAGTGGGCACTGCTTCTTTACCCTCCCATCAGTGCCTCACTGGCAAACGCTTTAGGCAAAATATTGGTTCAAATCTCTATATTATAGTCAACTAAAATATATCCTTCTTTACCACGGCCGTATCTATGATTTCAATTCAAGATGGGATAGCGACTGCGAGAGTAGTGAGAGAAATATTTTAATCTCTGCAGGTTATTTTACACTTTCTAAAACTGTCTTTTTTGACTCTAGAAATTTCGGTGGGATATATCTCCTAATCCTTTCTTGGGCTCATGCATAGAATAGGGCCGGATCGTTTTCCGGAGGGGCTATAATAGAGTCAGTTTAAGCTTTAGACTAATTTTTTGCTTAAGCTTAGGCTTATACTTAGACATAGGAATAGTCTCATCCATACGCGTAGGCTTAGGCTTAGAAATATGCTTATACTACTGTTCCGGCCCTGTTCTACACATCGGCCCTTTCTTGTATACGCCTTTAAATCTCACTGATATTTCCCAATATATCCGTCAGCCAGTACACTGCCAATCAGCGGAGTCAAGTAACACGCACACGCCCACGCGTTATAACCAACAGACGCTGCGTTGTCCGATAGTTTGAGGTATGATGTCAAGTATAACGTAAGAACAGCTGCAATTTAAATATATTTATTTGTGAATATCTGTACTTCAGGGTGATGCCGAATCAGTGGCGGATCCACAAATTTCTCAAACGGTGGGTCGGCCATAGCTAAGAAACTTGCAAGCGGACTGAGAAAGAAGTCACACACCATTTTAGTGCTAAACGTTAATACAAAATTACGGTTTTGATTTCTGTTGAAGGGTTGACGCCGAAGTAACCACCTTGGATCTACGAGTTGGGCCGGATAAAATCGATTCCGGAATTGAAATTTACCTGAATATTATCCGCTGAAAAGTATTACATAATGCGTCGAACTTGTATATTAATGTGTTATTCATGAACAAAATTGAAATGTAGCAGTGCGATCTTTTTCTCAGTTAAACGTCCCTTGCATATTCCAGATTCGTTTTGGAATTTAGAGCAGGCGATAACTTTGTTTTACTTTTTGAAATCTTGTTCCTGCAAACGAAATAAAACAATTTTTCAGCGCTAAACCGGGTATATACTTGTATGGTTCCCTCCAACAAAAATGGTAATTTGATAGAAGGTAAAAGTTTTCCACACTGTTTATTAATATTTTCCTAAGCCTATAAACTAAATGCTTAGGCTAACGTTTAGGTTAAAACTATGGGGCTTGCATTAATCCTGAGCCTATAGCATCAACCTAAGCGTAAGCATTAGCATATTTTATTAATTAAGCCTTTATGTGTGTGTATAAATCGCTTTTGCTTGCTAATTTTGCTTACCTTGCGCTCCATAGTACGAAAACCGTTCACAAAACTCGTTGCCGAATATAAAAAAGATACATTTTGGATATTCGTGAAATTTTTGCCTGAATGTCTGAAAAAAACAACCGAAATACAAATCAAATGCACAAATATTCAACACAATCAACACTGCATTATTTTGTGCCGAAAATAATTTTGTCAGAGACACGTTTTTTTGATAGGCTGTTTTATTTAAATTCATTTCAACCATCACGGACGAAATGTGGCTTTTGAAAGAAGTGAGGTTCAAATTAATTTTAACAAAAAATTTCATATTTTATTATATTAAAACAGCCGAAACACGTGACATCTAAATATATATAACATACACTAAAGTGATCCGAATACGAGGGGGGCTGATATTTGTTTGGCTCATCGAGAGGGTACCCCCTGTTATTCGGTTACGGACTGTTATGTATTTTTAACCCAAGCTCCGCTGCCCTTTGTTACTGATATATCAGGTATAGCAACTGTCCGTTCAATAAACGTTTATTTGTCTTTTTATCATAACCTTGAGCGATAAGGAGACTTATACTTAAGAATGTACTTCAAAACGAAGTGAGGTTTAAAGTTTCCAACTCAACTGAATTTAGTTCTGGAGTCACTTATGCACTACAATTTGGGATAAGTGACTACTTCTAAGTTTACCAGTACACCTGACAAGTTAACGCAGCGAGTCTGCAACAGTTTGCACAGTGAGTACTTTTCAAATGTTCAATTAACCAATTTGTTATCAGAGGCGTAGCAAGGATTTGTTTTCGGGAGGGGATAACCTCACATATTAAAGTCTCAAAGATTATTAATCCGCGTTTAAAACGTACTTTATTTCTTACGCGTCCAGAAATTGTTGGAGGGCGTGGATCCTGGTGATACATTTGTTTACTATGTACGCCGCTGCCCTTTATCAATACTTTGAACCCTTTATTTCGCTTACCTTTTTGTTTAGTAACGCTTCCGATGACTGTACTCGGTCTGCAAAACGAAATGTTGCTTTAGGAAACTAAATAACCACGCGATGTTCATGCGTTAATTTCAGTTGCAAATGTGCAAAAAATGCAAAATAGCTGCATCAGGGAACATTGTTTGTTTTGAGCGGGGAGTCAAAGTCAGATTGTGGAGGCTTGTAAACCACTCTGTATCATGGGCAAACGTTGCAAAAGCGTCCCTCGATCTCAATACCATGGAGATGTGGGCTGTTGTACACATCCCCCAAATTTAAGGGCAAGACTTAGGCTGAGGTTTTAACCATAGATTTTGGCGAAACTTTACCTCAAAAAGCTTAATGATTAAGCTAAGACTTAGGCAAGCCTTTGCATAACCATAAGCATAAATCTGGGGGCGTACAAGAACCTAAATATTTTCGTATATATTTTTCAAAATCGAACATAAACTTACTGGTCAAATTATATACGTCTTTGCATAAACCATAAGCGTAAGCGTAAATGAATGACGTGTGCGTATAAAAAGCCTGGTTCCGCTATACTAGCCGCGCGACGCCGCGTGCAGAGTCCAACAATAATTTTTAAGCAAATGCACAGTGTTGCGCGGTGTCCTGCGGTGCCGGACGTCTAAGTGCGGAACACCTAAAATTTGCTTTTATTTGTGTCACACGGCGCTTAATGACACCGTGCCACAGCAGACAACGGGAGCCAGAGCGGCCGCGAATAGCGGCGACCGGTAATGGGTGGTAGCGGACGGCGCGGCGCAGAACGGCGTAGCATTAATCAAGTGTTTTTGTATAAATAGCGCTAATCAAGTGTTTTTGTAGAAATTATTCAAAATCTAACATATCTTACCATGGTCAAATTCCGACTCAGTTAATCCACTATGAAGTCCAACAGCCTCTCCGTCTTCATATGCCTTATTATTCATTATTAACTACAGGTTACACTTGTATTTGTAATATTAAAAAATTGTTCAAATTATGAAATAGTGGAACGCAAAAAATATTGATCAGGCCGTTATGGAACGGCTAACGGACGACACCGGGGTATGTGATTGAAAACTGTTTCCCGTATTTTTTAATGTGTGTAGTACCTATGACCGTGATAAATAGGCCTTGTGACTTGCTAATCAGCCAATGATCAGCTAGAAATTTAGCACATTTTATGCAATCGGTTTTTCCCATACCTGTGTAAATTTTGAGATCTGCAATTGCAGGAGTTGGTTGATCAGATTGAAAACCAGACGCGGTCGAAGGCATGCGAGATGTGAAAACAAAATCAGTGAAATACAGAAATTAAGCTAAACAGTGTTGGAAAAATTTAATTGTCATTCGTCTAACAAAAAACAACAACAACAACAACTCTGTGAGAGTGATATATACTTTTCTACGTTCAATAATTAAAATCTCAGCATAATACAAAAACGAAACACAGCTTAAAAACACTAAACCGAGTGATATTTTGGATTTTTTGCGGAATTTCATCTTAATTTAAGATGCAACCTCTTTTTGTTATATATTTAATCAATTCTATACTAAAAATATTTCACTTGGTTTAAATCAACGCCCTGCTAGGCTATACTCTATGAGGGTAGCATTCACTACACAACAGTATATAGCATATCTTTTAATTTGATTCCTCAATTGAATATTTTCTATTTCATCTGAGTTCTAATTTCACGTTTTAGGAGTCAAATTTTGGACTTTGGAATAAAAAACGTTAACATTCAATGTTCGACTAAAAAGGTTGTTGCTCGAACCCGAGAGGCCTCTTACGTACAAGTGAATTTTTCGTGTACACAACACTGAACAGTGTTTATTAATTCACATACATGTGAGTTATCCATCGTATTACCTATGCGAGATTGGGTTAATAAGCCAGTGGTGGCGCGTGCTGACTTTTTCTGGTTGTGTACAAAATCGTTTTGAAAATGAAGATTACCTAGCGGAATTATTTTTAGTTTTACATTTAAGACCTAAGACTAGGAATATACATTAGTTTTTGAAAATTGATAAGAAATCCTTATTTGCAGTGTACAGACAGTTTAGTTATTGCTTAACTGCTATTTTTACAGCTTCGTTAAAACCTATTAAATCAAAGTTGTAAACTTGTTATAAATTTATTATAACTGTGGACTTAAAACAGTCGGGGAAAACAACGGTTATCTGATGCGCGCATAGCAGTAAATCACTTTGTATATTCACGAACTTGCATGGGGTTAACCCTAAATCGACACCCGCAGCTATGCCAAGACAAGATTAACGTTTTGTAGTAGAATTGAATACCGAAATGGCGTCTGGCTTTAAACTCGCTTCGGTCGCGAAATTTTGTCTGCAACTTTACCTGTTACAACTCCTTAGTGCAGGCTAAAGTTAGAACTGGCGACCCATGTATAGAACCGGGCTGGATCGTTTTTCGGAGGGATATAACAGAGTCAGTTTAAGCTTTAGACTAATATTTTTGCTTAGGCTTAGGCTTAGGCTTAGGCTAAAGAATAGGCTCATCCAAATGCTTAGGCTTAGACTTAGGTTTAGGCTTAGAAATATGCTTATACTACTGTTCCGGCCTTCTATGCATGTGCCGAACTGGCTATAGACCGGCCGGATGGTTGACAGCCTGATTTTACGTAAAAGCATGCCTAAGCTAGAAGTAGATTGCAAGCCATCTGAGCCAAATAATGTAACCTAAGCTTACTTTGCAATCTCAAAACAAAATCACTGATAAAGTTGTTCTGTCGACGGGCGACTAAAAGCGACTTATAATGTTATTAGTTTATTTTAAATTTACAGTTTTGGCACATTCTGTAGTACACGACACGTTATTTATTTTTTGAGATAAAATGTTGACAAATTTTTTAAATTTAACATTCATTATTTTTCGAATTAATTTTGCTGATTAATTTATAAATTCAAAATATATATATGAACTTATTGTCCCATGTATAGAACAGGGCTGGAACAGTAGTATAAGCATATACCTAAGCATAAACCTAAGCCTAAGCCTAAGCGTATGGAGCAGCTTATTCCTAAGCCTAAGTCTAAGCCTAAGCCTAAGCCTAAGCAAGAAAATTAGTCTAAAGCTTAAACTGACTCTATTATAGCCCTTCCGGAAAACGATCTGGCCCTTTTCTATACATGGGCCAACTTATTTATAATTCATGGGAAATTAATTCAATTAAATGATTGTTCATTAACGAAGTGAACACTGATCCGCAGCCAGCCAGAGGTCAGATATGTTCATCAGCCCTTCTAAAAATAAAGAACTCCTAGAAAAGTTATTTTAAGCCCGACTTACTCATTAAAAATATACTTAAAATTAACTAAAACTGTTGCAGAATTAAGTGTCGGTTTTACTAACTATGGTGCTTGTCAAAGTTTTACTTAATTTTAAGCAAACACTAAATTCTTAGCTTTACATTTAGTTAATTATTAAGGAAATGACAGCAGTAGTTTTACTTTACATTAGTTTAGCAAAGATTTACTCAATATTTAGTACACACTTAATTTAAAATAGTTAGTAAAATATAACTAAAGTATTTTAAGTAGAGTGTTTTATATAAGTTTGTTATTTCAACCGCGCCCCCTAAATTGACATTGAGTATATAGTTTCAAAAAGGTTGGGTTTTGTGCCAACACGAATCAATGCACACAAATTATCTTTTCGTTTGTCTTAATTTTACTTGAAAAATAGTCGAAGCACCTAAGCTGTTGAAGAACGACGGTTAATATTTTCGTTGACTTTAACCCTTTCACTCGTAGAGTATACTATGAGCAACTAAATACAATAATGTACGAGCAATACACACACTGTGAGCAGTGTTTAACATTTATACCATATATGCGCAGTGCAAAATCTCCACAAGACGAGAGAGCCTACTCGGGCTTGAGCGTCAAGCTCCTATAGCTCAGTGCTCATCGTAAACGCATTCCAACCGTGAGACTGGGGTTCGAATCTTACCTTGAAAATACATCTCATATGAAATTGAAAATATTCATGGGAGAAAGGGTTAAACGTTAATGAAATAAATAGCAAAAATGTATATTCAAATCGCATAAAAATGAAACATTTTATAAGCATAAAAATGCAGGAAATTCCATCGAAAAATAAAAACGAAAAATCTGGTAACGCCCTTGTGGAAACGTTATTAAACTGTATGCTTTTGGTTTTGAAAATTTTTAAACATTTGCGACAACATTCCTCAGCGAACCACTTGGATTTCCATAACTTGCATACCAGTGACCTTATATGACGGTGAAAGACATAAGTAGAATCTTCGCTAACCCAGAGCCTAAGCTCGAAACTAAGTTTACGGCTAAATGTGATGGAAAAGTACACAAGAGTTTTAATTCTGTTTCGTATAATTGACAATATAAAACGTTTTAATTAACAAAAGCTTGTAACAAACTTTATAACACTGATTACATTGTTTTTGTGTAACGTTTCGCTGAAACCGGAAATCGCTGCATAAATCACGACAAACCTGCTGAATTTTGGTGTTTTAGTGTATAAACAAATGCAAAATAAATAATACGTTTTTATCTTGCCAATAAATAAAACTATATTTTTGCGAAAGTTTAAATCTTTTCGCAAAATAAACCTTTTTCCGCATAGAATATACTGTAAGACCGACTTAGCGGAAACTGGGCACGCCAGATAAAAGCCCATATATCAATTATTTTACAATGCGTGTACAAAATATTTAGAAAACGCGACTGTCCCGTGTGAACTCGAACACAAAGATCTCATGACCGCATGCCGGTACTGTAGTGACCCGAATAACAGGGGGATTGATAATAATATGGCCTCTTCAGAGGGTACCCCCCTGTTTTTCGGTTACGGACGTTATTTTTAACCGCCCTCCGCCGCCCTTCGTTACTGATACGTATCCGGTATTGCAACTATCCGTTGAATTAATCGTTTATTTGTCTTGTGTCAATAGCTCGAGCGATAATGCCAAGTTATACTTAGGAATGTACTTTCAAAACTTTAAGTACGTTTTAAAGTTTCGAACTCAACTTTAATTGGTCCTGGAGTCATTTATGCGCTACAATTAGGCATAATTGACATTTATGGACTCTAATTAACGTTTAGTTACTCCATCCGCTATTGGACTCTTATTAAAGATGCGGACTCCTATTGAGCAGGATTTAAAATGGGGACCCCCACTCATTACACACTCTTTGCCTCCCATCTATTATAGTCTGAGATTCAAAGTAAATAAAAATTGATTTGTAGCTTGACTTAAAATGAAAATGTACAATTAACGGCAGTTATTAAATTTTCGAGCCGCCAAATAAGCGCAAACCATTTCCGGCAAAAGTTTGAATCCTTCCAGCGCCCAGTGCTGGCTCTTCGATTAGAAGGTTTGATCCGGAGCTGACTTTTTCCTGATAGGACCCTAATGTTAAGATAGACGGGGCCAAGGAACCAGCTCGGGCTTATCAATAAAAAATGGCTATGATTTGACGTTTTTCGCTAGTATTGGCGTTTTTGATTTAGTAAACAAAATGTGACGCGTAAACAAATTTAAGCGTTTGATAAATATAAGACCTTGCAGTTTATTGGCTCGCGTCGCCATGATTATGATGCAATATAATGCCCATGTCGTCAAATTCTAAAGTGGATTACTTATAAAAACCAAGATTTTATGACGAGAACTTGATCAGCCACACTTTTCCTCATATAAGTCGTTTCAAATACACGTAAAACAATCGAATGAGAGATGAAATTGAAAATATTCATGTACGAAAAGGTTAACGATGTGAAACTTTCAACTTCAAAATTTTTCGCTAATTGGCAATAAATGCTAACACTTCAGAACTTTTTTCAATCCAATATTTTCAAATTTACGCTGAATCTTTCGACTAGACAGGATATTATGTTCATATCAACTTGTCAAGTAAACATACACTGAATTTTAAAATATGCATAATTCTCACGTTCAATTGTTGAATTTATAGAAACTTTCAACTCTGGTTTCAAGCAGTAGTTTAAAATTAGACAAAATATATCGATAACCGGTGATGGATGCTACACTCGTTTAAGCATATATTCTGCTTGTAATCTCAAGTGTATGAAGCATTTATTGACAGTTGGTGATAAGTGATATGACTTAGGGTGGCGCTAAACTTGTCGTGCGGCGCCGTCCGTCACTATGCGTCACCGTCCGTCGCCATGCGGTATCGTACATGCGTAATTAACGTACGATACAGCACGGTGACGTACGGTGACGGACGGCGCAGTGCAAAAAATAATGAGTCAAATTGACTCTCTCCAAAATAGGCTTTTCGGGTCTACACAAACTGTGTCAAATTCGACTCCGCCGGATTCAAACGTGCGACTCATCAGTTGAGTAGATTTTTGACTCAATTTATGTAATCCAGAAAAGGTTATTTCAGAGAGGGTCAATTTGACTCACCATTTTTTGCAGTACGCCGAACGTCAACAAAAGTATAACCCAACCGTTATAATCAAGCAATCATGAACGTCAGAATGTCGCAAATGATTGCCTTTAAATTTGTACTTTACAAAAAACGCTGCGGTATTCGGCAGGCGCAAGTTCGTTGTTTGAAAATCTATTATTAACTGATAGTAGGTGCTACACACATTTGAGAATACTAACTCTATTCAAGAGTTATGAGTTCTGTTTCGGTCGCCGATCCTGAAATTCAAAATAGTCACAATCGATGATAGTGTAAAAAAATGCGCGACACAATGATGAATATGAGCAACCCAGTGCAAATGAACACGTTTTGATTGTGGCATACTGACGGCGTAATACAAGAGACAAAAGCTCGATGTTTGTTTCAGCAGATCAGCCAGTGTTGGTCCTTTGAAATAATTTCTGAAATATTTCAAAGTTTGCGTGCAGAAAAAATTGTAAATACGCTGAAAATATACAAATGATTTGCGTATGCTTACGTAATGTAGTTCTTAACCCTCAATGGCCCGACAGTCTACATATGTAGACATAACCAGTTCGACAATTAATTGTTCGGCAGGTGCTATAGTTAAGAATCTATTGTTTAATTTCCATTGATAATTATTCTGTTATAGTAGTATAAAAAACTTATAGCATTGTGGGAACAAAAGTTTGCTGTACAGTGAGTCATATACCTATATAACCCGACCGTCTACATATGTAGACAGATGTTGATTTGATCATAGTTTGAGTTTTGACAAGAATTGGAACGTTTTGTTCTTACACACGGTTTTGTATGGTGAGGTAAAGTCAGGGAAATGTCAGGTTTGCATAAATTATCTTTGACTGAGGTCGTACGACGTGTATTAGAACCAAGTGATTCAGAGACAGAAGATGACAAACCGGACGACAATAGTTCAAATGACGACTCAGAATCAGTTGAGTTAGGTCAATGCAGTAGTGAAGAGGCTGCTATTTATGAGCAAGATAGTGATGGTGAATTACAAAAACAATCGGACGCATCTAGTAGTGAGTTGAGCGATATGGACGAGACTTCTAGTGGAAGTAATGTGTTTTTGTCAGCGACGGGTGTTGAGTGGCATTCTACAACACCGCCTGTCCGTGTGTTAGCTAGAAATATAATTCGCTTTCGCGAAGGCACTGCAGTAAACCCTACAACAGAGTCACAAGCATTTTATCTTTATATAAACGAGCCCATTTTACATACAATTCAGCGACTCACTAGTAGGCGACTGCGGGCGCGCAATTTTTCAACGCTACCAATGTGCGAGCTGAAAGCTTGGCTTGGGGTGGTAATCAGAGCTGGTGCAGATCGCGATAACATGTCTCCAGTGGCTTCACTATTCACCAAAAACGACAGCAGGCCCTTTTACCGCTGCGCGCTGTCAAAAAACAGAATGAAACAGTTGCTGGAAAATGTAACATTCGACAACAAACTGACTCGCCGGGGGCGTCAAAAAAGTGACAAAATGGCTGCTATACGAGATGTTTGGGACCTATTTCAGTCCAACTTACGTCTTCATTATATACCGTCCGAATCACTTACAGTAGATGAACAGCTCTACGGGTATAGAGGATATGCACCGGGGCGAGCGTACATGCCGGCGAAACCTGCTAAGTACCGTTGCACAACGCATTCATTGTCATGAAACTGAACGGATATCAAAAGTCACGCAATGTTTTCATGAAAAAAGTAGCCGAACAACTAGCGCAAGACAATATGACTAAACGTTACAGTAGTGAAAAAATTTACGCAAAATCAAAGGATTCATTTATGGCTTACGGGCTGCCTCAAAAGCGAAACGAACCTTCTACATCTGGTAAACCGACCAAATGTCAGGTCACAAGTTGTCGCAAATCTACGAGATTGAGCTGTTCGTCATGTGGAAAACGAGTGTGCAAGGACCACATGAATCGCACCATAACGTGCAACGACTGTGCTTAACTGGACAACGCGCCCGCAGTGGGAGGCTGGACGGGGAGCGGGTGGAACTCCGCCAGAACACTAGTTCTGACTGTCTCAAGCCAGTTAAAGGAGGAGAGCACCCTGAGATAAGCCAAAACTAACGCTAGTTGTGTTGTCTACATATGTAGACCGTTGGGCTGATTAAGGTGAAAATTATGCCGGGCCGTTGAGGGTTAAGGCGCACCAGCGGATCCAAAACACGGGAGGCACTTACGCAAAGATGCAGCTTAGGTATAACGAAAATTACCTACAAATCGAGGTGAAATGAAATGCAATTTTTTTGCAGTTCGTATTAAGGCAAGCTTCCTATGTTTTGGCTGATGAGCAAAATTTTCTGACCGCAAACATGGGGCCGGCCATGGTCAGGATTCCCGCGCTACTGCTTAGATTTTGCCAGTATTAATATAGAAACGTACCCAAATCGCCAAAACACGTAAACAGCACTAATTGCAGTACAATTCGAAGCTAACCGAAGCCACATCGGGTATGCGTTGTTCATTGCAGTTCGTGCTTCTATTGCTTTTTGATTAATGCAACGAAATTGAGTAATCAACCACAGATAACTAAAGATGGTTTCACCAGAATAAAAGTAACTGTCGATTAGCAGGGTAATCATGAGGCAACAGAAAAGCTTTAGGGCTAAGATAATTATTGCGGCTGGCATAACGGATTGCTAAATGAAAATTTTTTGTTGCTTTGTTTCCGTTACATAATGATGTCGAAATATTGCTGTTATAATAGATATATTCTAAAATAGAAAAAAATTACTGTAGTGGCCCGAATAAGAGAAGGGGACTGATATGTACTTGCCCTCTCCAGAGGGTACGCTCCTGTTATTCGGTTAAAGACTGTTATTTGTTTTAACACGCTCTCCGTCGCCCTTTGTCACAATTCGACATTGCAAGTATCCGTTGAATTAAACGTTTATTTCTCTTGTGTCAATAGCTTGAGCGATAATGCATTGTTATACTTAGGAACGTACTTTCAAAACTTAAGTACCTTTAAAGTTTCGAACTCAACTTTATTTGGTCCTGGAGTCATTTATGTCCTACAAATTAGGAATAACTGACATTTATGGACTCTAGTTAGAATTTAAGGACTCTATCCGCAGACGGACTCTTATTAGGGATACGGACTTCTATTGATTGGGACTTAAAACGGGGACCCCTCTTATTCTGGTCACTACAGTACTTACGTTAGCTAGCTATTTCCAACATACAAAAGGATATAAAGCTGTAATAATTCATGGTGCCAAGCAAAACTGAACTAATTCTCTGAAGCAATCATGGCACTCGCGGACTTTCACCTGGATTAAAAACATTTTCGACACTGAATAGCGAGAGCAATGCACTACTAAGCGGCCGGACATGTTAGGAAAGGCGAACATTCAAGAGAACTGTGCGAACAATGAGAATTGTTCGAAAACTGCATACTGTGTCCAAACGGATGCAGTTTTAGGCTGTTGTGTTTGCTTCGCCGCTCTGCAGTAAAAGTTTTATAAACAATTCGATCAATGAATTATTTCACCAAAACGACTAAACCTCAAAATTAGCTGAACAATAACATAAACCAAGCATATAATCCCTACAGCAGCATATTCAGAAATTTCTGACGGGTGTGGGTGGTCTGGCCAAAGTTATAAGTTTGCTCATCTATACGTATTTGCCAATTTTTTGAGGGAAAACTGTAAGGTATGGACCTTACCATTTATCACAAAAACATTCTGACGGTGGGCGGCGTGCTCCCCCCACTCCGCCCCTGGCCCCTTCTGGATTCACTGGTGATTCTCTGACCTGTATTCGACTATTTTACAGCAAAGTTTGCAGAAACACTGTATCTATATTAAATTTACAAATTTGAAATAAAAAACATCAAAAAATGCTCAGAAATACTCACACGATACAGTTTTACTGACACAAACAGTGTGAATATTTGAAAAACGTTTCAAAATAAACTTTAATACAAAGTGCAAAATGCAGAAAAAACATAACGTGACCAGGTCTTGGTTTCCTCGTCCTTACTTGAGGTGTTCAGGTTATAACTTTGGCAGACACGATTGCCAGGCACCAAAGAAGTGGGCAATTGGTTAATGTGTCAAATATACCGCTTATAATATACATACACTATAAATAAGACGCTGATTTATCGTATATACCTCGCCTGATTTTACACAAAGATATTTAAACGTGTACTGGGCTATTAAAACGAATATTTCCGGATCTCGAGTTAACCCCTTCTTAAATAGAGTTGACGATGGGCAACTCAGCGCAGTGTATATACGTTAGATAATATATATCGTACAGTGTTTAATAATTGCAAGACGTATACATAGTAAGTATTAAATCACCACAAATCGTGAGGGCCCCCTCGCGCTCGAGCGTCAAGATCCTATAGCTGAGTGGTGATGGTAAACGCCTCTCACTCCAGTCACTAGAATTCGAATCCTAGCTTAAATGTAGGTCTCAGAAGAAATAGAAAATATTGATGTGATAAAGGGTTAAGCTGCCAAGATTCTAAATTGCACAGGAGCGCTGTAGCGTTTGAACTTCAAGCTGCAAAAAAGATTTCATCGAGTCACCAACGTTTTATTTAAACACTGCCGCATAGAACAATCTTTGAAATAATTTAAACTACTTTGAGGGTGACCGGATAGAGTTTACACATTTTTCAATATTCTCAACTGAGCAGACAATTTAAAGAATGAGCAATTTGTTTAATTTTTTTTTGCTTATTTCATCGTTTGAGCAATATTTTCCAAGTTGTTTTCGCCTTTCGTAGTATAATTTTGTGACATAATACACAAACGAATTTTTAATGGCATCCGACAGTTTTATAACAACATGACATTGCAAACCCGGCGTTTAAATTAAAATTGGTATGCGTGTAAAGGTAAAAATTTCCCGATGAAACCGGAGATACTAAAACAATGATATCAAAATCAGCAGGAGCTCTGATGTCCACAACAAGTTTTCGACACAGGAATATACGGTTTGTTTTGAAGTTAAACTTTTTCGTCATGTTGTTTGTTCAAATGAATGCTTTTTCTGTTTTTGTTGCAAAAACGGTAGGAACCAGAAATCTTCGTCTCCGGTTGTGGCAGAAAATCGACCTGGAACTTTAGTTTCGGTATTTTTCACCTCTGTTTGCACAAATAGTATTAATGACTGCAAAAACATTATTTCCGGTTTACCATACGGAATATATCCTTTTACGTTTAAGTATTTTATTTAAAACATACCGGTCATATTAGATATTTTGCTCTGCTTTTACAATAATCTGTTTTCAAACATGGTAATAGAACTGTGAAAAGTGCTTAGAAACTTAACCAGAACTAAGCATTTTCCGCTGATTTGCAAAAAAAATATAAAAACAATCCAAATAGAGACGTGAACGGAAATTATAGTGCGATGTACACGAGCGAAAATATAAAAAAATAAAAGTCTTTGACACTTCACTGCAATAAATAGGGAGTCAAATCGACTCTCTCCGAAATAGGCGTTTCGGGACTACACAAACTGAGTCAAATTCGACCACGCCAGAGTCAAACGTGCGACTGAGCGATGGCGAATTTGAATCTGAAGATTGACTCAGTTTGTTAGTCCCGTATAGCCTATTTCGGATAGAGTGAATTTTACTCACCATTTATTGCACTGATAGTCACAAACAGGTAAAGATAAATCGTCAGATGATAATGTTTAATCCTGGATGGAAACAAACTCGAAGTACAAAACCCATCGTTTTCGGTCAGATGGGTTAAAAACTGCGAAGGAGCTCTAAAATGAATCGCTTGCGTATTCAATCATGTTTTATCAAACGTTTTTCGCGCATAACAAAAGGCTATTTTCGGACCAATATAAACGCTTTTTTCACACTTAAACTAAAATAACAGCATTTCACAATTTTAACCTATTTTTTTCTTAATTATTTTGTCAAGTTTATCCTATGAGGTCTTCGGCGGGTTTTTTTGAGGTCAAGCACTCTAGTTATTGAAAAAATATTTTTTACTCAACATCATTAACTTTTACAAGCAACGCTATTTCTATTATCATAGCAGTTGGTTTTGTAATATCACAAATAAATATAACAATGACCTGATGTTTATGACAGGTCTTGGCTATTAAAATGCAGTATACCTACTCAAAGAAAGGGTGTCGCAGAAAAATTGCTTTTAGTTCAATTTAAAATTCAATTATTCAAATTTTAACCATATACTTATTTTGTGATTGATTTCAGAAAACTTACAAGTACTTTTACTAGACGGCATTTGGCCTTTGTTCCCGTGTTGAATTTGACGTTAAAACTGATGTCAAAAGTGTAGTTCTGTTTTCAGTCTATAAACCGAACTTTTTAGCTTTGCGTCGCAAAGACAGTTGTTTTCAAATTTAAATAAATAATGTTTGTAATGGAAAAATTTTCAAGTTACTATCCTTAATACTTAAATTTAGATTCTAATTAGTATCAATAGCAGAAACGTATCACGACCCGAAATTTCTGAAACACGAAATAGAGGACGTTGTTAGAGGTTTTGGGATAACCTGCTTTATGCTAGAATCCGACAAGTTTGCTTGCGCGATACGCTCGCTTTAAAGCAAGTTTTAAACGAGGCTGTGCTTTTTCTGAGATGAAATCCTAGCTACACTTCTGGCAGAATTTCCTGTTTTTATACCAGCGTTGCCTCAACCATAGTAATTTCGACGAATAGCGACAAGAAATAGAGCTAAATCTTGTTTTATACAAAAAAGAATGAACAAAACTATCGTAATAAAATCAAGGCCTAAAGAAGTTTTAATTTCAAATGTACTGCATCTTCCTACTTTACTTCAATACAGTTGCTGGGTTTCTGACACCTTTATTAGGTATAACTTTATGGTTAAGTCTTTCCTAAACAGTTTCCTTTGCAATGCGTCGTTTGTAACAGCGTACCTAAATTAAGTAAATAATTGAGTCGCTAAAAGTAATGTGGGGGGGTCGGCCAAAAACGCAATACCCGGTGGTACATTTTGTATAATGCGGACCCCAAAGAGTTGCACACTCTTGTATCATGCACTTTTGATCTAAGATTGTAGCAAAAAGTTAACCTTCTTTAGATGAAGTGCGGAATTATAACTTCCTTCTTTCCGCAGCGGCAAACCAAGTTGGTATTTCTTTGTTTTTGTCCACAAAGATAAGTATTTATTTAATTCGGTGACTTAAAGCAAGTATATATGTTTAATCAAAACGTAAATAAATGTTTGAGTAAAGTTTCAGAAACCCAGCCATTGTCTTAAAAACTAAACTTTTAAAATACCAATCGGCCTCAAAACTCAGCAAAAATGGATTTTTATTCACTGTAAATTTTCGTTCCCAAAGCACAATTTATCGTACACACAATGGTTTTTGTTTAGGTTTCACATATATACATTTGCCAAAAGTAGCTAACCTTCAATATTTTTGTCACTTCTTCCGGGCTCATCTTGACGAGACGAAATATATCGCTTCCAATCATGCGCAGTATTAATAATTTAATAACAAAATCAACATCTATGAAACCTACTTTGCTACATCATAATATTTTCAAAAATTAAATTTTAAAACCCAAATCCACCGAGTTCAAAATTCAGCAAACATTGATTTCTGTACACTAGAATATTTTCTTCCAACTGCACGATACATCGGTCACGTAATGGTATACGGGCTGGATTCGTTAGTACATTTGTATTCGTCGTATTTTCACGGCAACCGCCCTACGCCTGGAATGAGTACGGCTGAATGGCGACGGCGTGGGAAAGAAATGGTCGATTATATTGCGGATTATCTGGAAAATATTGAAAATCGTCGCGTGGTCCCAGCTGTTGAGCCTGGGTACTTGAAAGCGTGTCTTCCAATGGACGCACCGCGACGGGCGCAACGCTTCGATGACGTAATGGCTGATATTGAAGAATATATCATGCCTGGAGTGAGTAAAAAATTTAACGATTTGACCCAGTCGTGTACACAACATGTTCCGAATAAAAATCAAACAAAAAAATCCTAAGTTTTACACAGAAAATATTTCATTTTTACTGAGCCCATAGTCACAAATGTGTGTAGCACCTATTACCAGTTGGTGATAAGACTTGGGAACTTGCGAACCAGGAAATAGTGTTGTTTGAAATTCAGCACTCTTATTGCTTTCTATTTTCTTTGCTACTGTGCAAATTTTGAGATCTGTAGCTGCATCATTTCGATCGTTTGAACACCTATTACTAACTGGTGATAGGTGCTACATGCATTTGAGAATATGGACCCTGAAGAGTACATTGATTATTAATTATATTTGTTTCAAAATAATGTTTTTCAGCTGAATTAACGTTTTTAGATCACTCATTGGCAACATCCACGGTTTCATGCCTACTTTCCTGCAGGCAATTCGTATCCATCAATCCTTGCTGATATGTTGTCCGATGCGATTGGTTGCGTTGGATTTTCATGGGTCAGTACAAATGTTTCACTTTCGTTCAATCTAACAATCACTATAAATTCTAGTGCGTAGATTTTAAACTCACAATGAGTTGAATCTACTCAGAGGTCTGAGCTCTGAATTAGGTGTTTTAGAACAAAGGATCGTGAATTGATTGAACCCTTTCTGCGTTAATTCATTAACCATCCCAAAAATGAAATCAGATCAAAGTGTGTTAATGTTTACTGTTATTAACTCAGATATGATCAAAAATAACTGATCCTTTTTTCTGAGTTGATTAATCAGCTCATTGGAATTAATAGTGAACGTGGTCGCTCAAACGCTGCCCAGTGTCAAAGTTTAAAACACAATATGTGTTAAAATTTAGCATATTACGTAGTATAAAGCTGATTGGTATTTCGTTCCCTTTGTTTGCCGGCCTTTTGATGTATAATTTTACAAATTGTAACCATCCGTCCAACTCCGATGAATTAAACTTTTATTTGTCTTGTATTATAATAAAACCTAGAGCGATAATGCAAGGTTATACTTTAGAATGTACTTTAGCTATCACTGCAAAACCTCAAATTCGGCCAAAAATTCAAATACCGAAACGCCTTAGCAAGTGTCTATTTTTTCACTTTCAAAACTAACAATGCTTTAAAGTTTCGCGGTGAACTGTATTTGGTGCTGTAGGCATTTATGCACTCCAATTTAGAATAAGTGACATTTGTGGACTCTAATTTGCGGTTTAGGGACTCTATTGGCCTATGAACTCTTATTAAGGATGCGGATTCCTATTGATTGGGACTCAAAATGCAGACCCCCTCTTATTACCCCCCTTCTTGGTCGGGTGACCACTGTATATTGCTTTGTTTTCAAGTCTATTGCTAGCAGTTAGTATTTTATTGATAGGAATATGTTTTTGGGTTCTCATCCGGCTGCGCGGCTGTGGACGGAAAGCGGAAACTTGGTTCGTATATATAATTTTAGGCAGCCAGTCCCGCATGTACTGAACTGGAAACTTTGATGATGCAGTGGATGGGTAAGTTAATATTACAGAGTTAGAAATGGGTATAAGATCATTGATGATGGTGAGTCGTGGGTCAAACATTTTGAGAATTTTGAGGGATTACAATAGGTCATAGGCCAATGGTTTGGCCATGTAATCCATATATAATTCATTAATATGCGTAATACTGCAGTGACCCGAATAAGAGGGGGACTGATATTTATTTCGCCTCTCCTGAGGATACCACCTGTTATTCGGTTGCGGACTGTTATTTAATTCTAACCCACTCTCCGCCACTCTTCGTTAGTGTATATATACGGTATTGCAACTATCCATTGAATTAAACGTTTTTGCCTTGCATCAAAAACTTGAACGATAATGGAAGGTTATACTGAGGAATGTGCCTTCAAAACTTAAGTATGTTTTAAAGTTTTGAACTCTGCTGTATTTGCGCTGGGGTCATTAATACGCTACAATTAGAGATAATGCACATTTATTCATGAACTCTAATTAGGGTTTACTGACTCTATCCGCTTACGGAGTCTTATTAGGGATACGGACTCCTTTTGTTGATTGGAATTCTGAATGGGGACCCCCTCTTATTACCCCCCTCTTATTCGGGTCGCTACAGTATGCAATTAACCACTAGACAATTTGGTCAAGGTGATTTTACCGTGAGAACATTGATTACAGTTAATTTCTAGCTGGTTGTTTATTTTACCGTAAAAGTTATAGCCACGAGGGCCTATCAGATTGTTTCATGTCGCTTTGCCTGCATTAATCAAAGATCTGACGAATTCCGCTGATAATGAAATAAATTTTACCTGAGTCACGATAATAAATTGTGGGTCACAAGGGTACAGGCCTTCAGACAGCTCATCTTGCTGCGGAGGCTAAAAATGGTTTCAGATGATACAAGGTTAAAAATTTTCTAGGATGGCCATAATTTTTTTATGGTGCTGTGTCCCCTTTTGCTACGGTCTGGATGAGTGATAATGGTTCGTGGTTAACATGAGCCATGTGTCCGCTGCCCACGGACCTAAATGCGTCATGCATTGTGCATCATGACCCGTATTATTACCAATTTTTTTAGAAATAACCCTCTTAGTCCTTTTATTTGATAGTTTAGCAGTCGGATAAATCCAACTGATATAAAGGTAAAAGATAAATTGAATTTTGTAAGGCTGAGTTACCCCAGAACTCACAACTAAATTAAATTAACATATGTCTAAGAGTCTAAATACCCGTAAGTTTGAAACATTTATGCGTGAGCTATACAGGTACGTTTAATAAAAACTGGTATGAAAAACGTTTACGATATTGCAAGCTAAATTTGTAATTATTTGTCAATAATTATCTCAAACGAAAGACTCAAATTAGGAATCGTGTGAAAAATGCATTTGCTTAAATAGTATTTAGCTTTGCTTGCTATCCATTTTAGTAACTCTTCACTTAAGAGCAGCATTTTGAAAGATGTTGAAAACCTGTAAAACCGTTTAAAATAGCATTATATTTTTGACAAAGATTAATTAGAATTTATATGCTATACAAACGTCGAGTCTCGTTTTAGGCCAAATGATCGGGCTTCCAGAAACGTTCTTACCGTATACCCAGCAAAGTAAAGGTGGTGGAGTTATACAGGTAAAGTTATTAAGAAGTTCATGAACAACTATAGCCTCTTAATATACCTTGCCATTATTTCCACTTATGAGCATACTCACTACAGATATGTTGACTTATAAATTTGAATTTTTAAAGACAGTCTAGAAATTTCACGAGTTGCAATATATATTAACACTGAGCGTTGATCGGTGTTTTGTTTCAATGTATTCCAAATTTACTGCGAACATATCAACTGGCATTTGATGTTTTTTGTTATCTCTTTATCGCATATGAGCATCTTTTAATAGCCAAAATCATGTATATACACATCAAAAAATGGTGAGTCAAATTGATTCTCTTCGAAGTAGACTCTGCTTTAATACACAAATTGAGTCAAAATTGACTCCGCCAGAGTCAAATTCGACTCACTGAGTCGCACGTTTGACTCTGGCAAAGTCGAATGTGACACAGTTTGTGTAGTCCCGTAGAGCCTATTTCGGAGAGTCCATTTGACTCACCATTTTTGCAGTGTACAACGGTGTTCCCGTGAGAGCGCTATTCATTTGAGAAGGGGTTAATGTAAAAAAACTTTAGCTATTGTGTTTAAGGGTTCCGCAAGTGAATGCATACTCGTTTCGCTATTGGCCGCACGATACGATATGATAAAACGGTTGAAAGCGCTCTATCCTTTCGTTGAAGATGGTGTTCTTTTGTCAAAACTTGTCGCTTACAGTTCGCGAGAGGTTAGTGTGTGGGCTATGTTCCGAATAATGGACAGGCTTAATACCATTAATTAGTAAAAACAATATATGCTTAAAACTGTTGTATCCAAATAGTTTTATATCTATTAATATGAACTGTTTGAAAAATAATTTCTTGATACCAGGCAACGTTTCTTTGGTGGGAGTCTAGGTCTACACCTTCCGAACCCCGTTCCATGGATAGCGCCTGTTTGGTTCGTTCGGAGTAAGGCCCCTATGGCCTCCAAAAGAGGTTGGGGGTGCTAACCTGCTCACTGAGTAGAAAATTGCGTTATAAAGCTGTTCTTTCACTTCGCTTGCGAGCGTTTTTCACTATAATTAATCGATCTCAACCTACCGTCAGATATTTCTGGTTCCCCTACCGTCAGATATTTCTGGTTCCCTACCGTCAGATATTTCTGGTTCCCCTGCCGTCAGATACTTCTGGTTCCACAACTGGCTATGACTGTAAACAATTTCAGGCTCATTCATCTGTTGAAAAGGCATGTATGATTGGATTCGTTAAACTTCACAGCCTGGATCCTGACGAACATTTTCGGTTGACTGGTGAAACATTGCAGAACGCGATTGAGGTAAGAATATCGATTTAGAACACGGAATTTAATCTTTTCAAACAGATGAAAATATTTTTTTGTTTAGATTTATAAATATGCTTTTAGGCTACGTGTACGCCAATAAAAAACAAACATTCGAAATGAGTTGAAGCGGTAGGTCTGTAATTTTTGTATTACAACATCGGTCCATGTATAGGACCGGGCCGGAACAGTAGTATAAGCATATTCTTAAGCCTAAGCCTAAGCCTAAGTAAAAAAATTAGACTAAAGCTTAAACTGACTATATTATAGCCACTCCGGAAAACGATCCGGCTCTGTTCCATACATGGGCCACCGATGAAGCTGAACCACTGTTAAACGGAACGGTTGATTTCAACTAAATTTAATAATTAGCTGCATTTTTATCTGTTTCAATTCGTTCTGTTAATTTTTAGGAAGATAAAAGCAATGGATTGATTCCATTTTTCGTAAGTTTGAAAAATAATAATTGATAAAACATGTTTTTAAGAGTTCTACATTTATCACATCGAGTTTGGTTTAAAGGTTTGCATTTGGATATCGCTTGTTTTAGATTTTTTAGCATTTATTTTCACTTTTTTTTGGTGTTTGTTTCATTTTTATCATCTTTGTCGTACTATTCTCGTTTCAATACAGAGCGAAGAAATTAACGTTAGCACACAAGTATATGGAAACTGGGTCATTTTTGATCTGCGTACAACACAAATCATTTTAAATTTCCACATTTGTCTATTAAATTTTTTTATTAATGTATAGAACAGGTCCGTTACAGTTTAATATAAGCATATTTCTAAGCTTCAAGCATATTTCTAAGCTTTAGCGTAGGAATAATCTTATACTTAAGCCCAAGCCTAAGTAAAAAATTAGTCTGAAGCTAAAGATTACTTGATTGCAGTCCCGCAGAAAAACGTTCTGTGCTTGATCTTTACACGGGCCAATATAATTCTTACATTAATAAATTCATTGACAGCGAAAATTTAAGGTAAGCACAACGCTTGGTACAACGTCATGTGTATCGTTCGATATTATATCAGAAATTGGGCCGGTGTGTCGCAAAGAAAATCTTTGGATGCACGTTGATGCTGCATACGCCGGATCGGCATTCATATGCCCTGAATTTCGGTACCTACTCGAAGGCGTTGAGGTAAAACGAGGCTGGACGCTGAACTACTGCAATAATTTTTGATACTTCTTTTTCTGACGAAGATCTTGGGGAGCAACGCATTTGATTCAAATCTGGTTTGCCGTTAAGCTACCTATGTCAAATACGCTTTATAAAGCTATCGACCTACATCGTAGGTCAATTTGCTATTAAGACCAATTACTAATTATAATAAGCCAACGGCCTGGTCGGCCGGCCGGCTGATCGGCCGGTCATTGTCCACCGACCGGCCAATATACAAATCTTAAAAATTATCAAGCATTTTATATTGTAACGTCGTTACGTTTCTAGAAGTTATACCAATAAATTAGGCTCAGTGATTCAACAAAAAAAACGACCGCAGGTTGAGTAGATTTGTGTCTTCTCTCGTCCCAGCAGTCAGTCCTACGTTGATAAAAATATGCTATACAAATGGTTTTCTAACCAAACCGGAAATCCAGTTGCATCCCTTTTACTATATATACTTGTTTATCTTAAAGCGATTGCTATATCTATTGAGATTTTTCAGTTTATCCACCCAAGCTATAGTACAAATGGTTTATTGCCAGTTGCATCCCTTTACTTGTTTTCCAGTTGCATCCCTTTTATACTTGTTTTATCATAAAGCGATTACCACATCTATTGAGATTTTTTGTTTCTCTACCTAGCTATAAAACTTTTACATTTATAAAGACTCATTGATCGGTGATAAAGTTTCACATGATTTAATCCGATTACTTTATTATTTCTTTTGTTATTGTCAAAAATATTTATATATACTCCAATGAAAGATTTCACTGTATTTTTCTAAAAGGCAATGGAACCCAGATCATCTGAAACGCTTTATCACACCGCGAGCTGTCTAGAATACAACTGCAACCAGAGTAGTTTCAACTAGTAATCCAATCATTGCCTTTACCATGATGATAACAGTAGACAACATCTCAGATTTCTGCTAAAAGTTTTAAAATCAAAACCTAAATATATTAATTAAAAATAATAAATTAATGATGTCACAATTTTTTCATCTATTTGTTATAAGCAAATTCTGGCCGGCTGGCTAATACCTTTGGTCGGCCGGTCGGTCAATGGCCGCCGGCTGGTTCATGACCGGTGCACAACACTATTGTATGATACACAAGGATAAGAGCAAAATCAGTCGGCTTACGCCTCGGCATTAACTTGACTCTCAACTTGAGCTAGTCCTTGAGACCTACAAATTTGTTTGAACACACTATTAAAGAATCAAACGTTATGCTTTTGCATGACTTTATTAATGGCTTAACAAGGTATTCTATCGTTGTCTTTTTCGAAAACAGATATGACTTCCCAATATACAACCATGATGAAGAAAAAACTACTAGTATTATTAACCCTGTCTCACATGAATGTTTTCAATTTCATATGAGATGTAATTTCAAGGTAAGATTCGATCCCCAGCCTCTTAAATGAGGGGCGTTTACGATGACCACTGAGCACTATGAGCTTGACGCTCCAGCCAGAGGGAATTCTCACGTCTTGTGGAGATTTTGCACTGCGCATAAATATGTTAGAATTGTTAACTTTTCTTTACCGTGTCTGCATTGCTAGTACCCGTAGTATTTATATTTATAGTTCCTTATAGTATACTCTATGAGTGAAAGGGTTAAATCCTCAGACCTCCAACTTCCTCCAAAGAATTGTATTTATATAAATAGATACAATTTTAGTACGCCAGTTCGTTCAACATGAATCCAAACAAATGGATGTTGGTGAATTTCGATTGTTCTTTGCTATGGTAAGATTGTCACATCAGTTCGTCCGTACAGTCAAATTATTACCATCTGAAAGAGCGGACATTTGCATTTAGTCATTTCAGCAAAGTAAACCAATTGTTTAAAGGCAGTTAGGAACAATTGACCATATTTATATTCCTGAAATGACCCATATAAACTATAAGAGACTGCTTACTAGGATAATCCTAATGTGAACGTAGACTTAAGCGTAGGTCTAAGCCTGAATAGAAGCCTAATAATGAGCCTAAGCCTATTCGTTTCCGGTCTCTAAGTTGCCCAGTACCGTTGTCGCTTAATTGGCAAGTTCGTATTTTTGGCACAGTTCCTATACGTAGTTACACAGTTGCGGTGCAGCTAACTGATACTCTGATTACGTAAGATAATATTTTCGTTTAATTTATAAATGAGGCTTCAAATTGTGGTTATAATTTTGCTTCAGCTCTCACAAAGTTTATTGACTTTTGTCACAAAGAAGTATTTGAACGCATTTTATAACTTTTGAATCACTTTTAAAGCTGTTTTCAAGAAAATATGTGTAAATCCTTAATGTTTTATAGGGTAAGGGATCGAGTGAAATTAACACAAGCTCTGGTCGTCGATCCGTTGTATTTACAACACGGTTACATGGGTACGTGTACACGTTGCTTCAGCGCGTAACCAGCCATTGGTCTCTCAGCGTTATGCCCTTTGTCAATTTAGAAACCTAAAAATAGCTTGGTATAATGGTACAGAAGTGATCTTGACACCTTTGACACAGGCTTGTAGCCAGCTCACCTTGCTAGGGGCTAAAAATACTTCAGGAGGGGCATTCATGGGTTTTAAATGACTTACAAGCAAGGTTTAAAATTTTCAGGGGGCCAAAATTTTTTCAAGGAGGGCTGAGCGTCCCTGCCCCCCCTTGGCTACGGTCCCGCTTCCACATCGTTTGTTTACATATGTGGCTGTGGAAAATTTTTGTTTAAGCTTATACCCTCTTGTTTTCTTTTATCAGCTATCAATGGCCATCGTCACTAATGATAACCAGTGGTGTATATACTAAAGGACAGACAGGATATATTCCTGAAACTTTTGAAAAAATAAACCGGGCAGTTTTAATAGGCGCTAAAGCAATCTGTTCATTTATAGACGTCAATAAAATTTGCTTCCTTGATACGGTCGTTCTCAATATAACTGTTAGCAACGCATTTTATGTATATATTACGGTGCAAAACTTTAATTGGGAATGGAACCAGTTCAGTAAATACACAACGTATATATTTTGCACTAAATCATTCTGTTCTGGGCATTTTGTCTGAGAGATTTCCGTTGTAAAAACCGGACTCAATATTTCTCGAAGCCAAAACCCAGACCGGGAATGTTTTAAAGCCAAAATCACGAGCCGGACGTGAAAAATCTCGGCAAATATATCCAGAATAACAGGAATATCCAGACCCGGATGTAACTGTGCTATTACATTAAAATAAGCAAGCATAAAAAAACAAATGGAGGTCAAGCGTAGAACCGTAAAGAATTATTTATTTTAGACAAAGCCATTGATTATAGAGTAAGTTTATATACTATTTACGTTCTGAACGAATCATATAAAAATCCCAGTAGCTTAAAAACGATTTTAAATATTTAAGTACAAAACTGAGAAATAATCATTTTATCATTTATTTGGAAAATATTTACTCACTGTTTACATGAATCTGACAAAACACATTACTTAACAAATCGTCGCGTTTTATCGTCGTCCATCAGTATTAAGAAAGCTGGAACGCCATGCATACGTTTTGACTATCCATTACGGAATAAACATCGTTTTGCAAACATTTGTGTGAAGATATATTGAGGTTACACATTGTTGTAAGGTGCACTTTTACATTTATAAGCTCTGCTTTGAGATTTTGTAGTTGCAAATCTTGCAATCACTTGATTAGTAATATTTAAAACTGTATTTTTGAATTAACAGCATTGGGGAATCCCACTGAGTCGACGATTTCGTTCTCTCAAACTTTGGTTTGTTATTCGGATGTACGGTATCGAAGGCATTCAGCGGTATATTCGTGAGGTATATTAACATTATGGATCTTTTTTTAATTTTGTAATACATGAACATAGTAATCAATTAAAGTTTTCCCTAAAATTAAAGACGAAATTTAATCCATGCCTCGTGAGTTGAAGTGGATATCTTAAAGAATTTCATTTGATCCGAAGATATCAGTTATATATACAGACAGATGTTTTCAAATACACATGAGGATCATAGTATCGATGGCCCATGTTACTTAAAGGGTGTCCACGTTTCTGGTGGGTCTATAAAAGAATAGGTTTGGATTTTAGATTACAATTTTTTGCTTAGGCTTTGGCTTAGGCTTAGGCTGAGGAACTCATTTTTGCAAAGCTTAGGCTTACGCTTAAGCTTAGGAATACGCTTAATCTACTGTTATGACCCTAAAAGTAACATTGGCCGGATCGATAACACTTTTAATTTATTGGCGGCTCTAATACTTTAGATCTTTACTGTGTAGATAAACTATAGGAAAGTAAATTTTGCAAAATTATAAAGGAAGCGTAAATGTGCATAATGCAGTTTTATTATTCACAATTGATCTATGCCAAAAACTTATTGTAAAGTTTGTTGAATTGAAATTGCTTTTTGATCACTTATGGCTTATCTTTTGCGCTCCAGCTGTAATATGGGATTGAGTGAAAGCATTCAAATTTCCGCTGCCTAAAATTTAACGGTTCTTGTACCTGCAGTTTCTACTCCACATTTTGGTAGCTACGTTTTAATGTGTGAATACGTAATAAAACATCAAATTTAATTTTAAATTAAAGCTTTGCAAAAATACAACCAAAAATATCTAAAACAGAGCATTTTAATGTGATTAGCGCTGTGTAGAAGTTCAAAATTTCAAATTCATCATATACCTGCTCAAGAGCAGCTAGATATATGATACCTATTCTTTACTGGGAATCAGAACAGAACATAGTCACTCGTTGGTGGTCGCTGTTGTAAATGTCGAAACTGATCTAAGGACTATATAAAAATTGAAACTTTCTGACAAAGAAAACACAGCTAAATAGAATTGAACAGATCCAAAAATTTCTGACGGGGGCGGACTGGCAAAAGTTATGAAACGCAATTTTCACTGTATGTTATAATATGCGAAGATTTTCCGAGGGAGAAAAATTGTAAGGTAGGAACTTAATCATTTTATTATCACAAAAACTTTTCTGTCGGGGGCGTATGGCCCACTGCTGCCTCTTGATCCGCTAGTACGTATATATAGTGTTCGATAATCAAAACAATTTTCTAACCGACTTTACTGCAACCAAGGGTGCATAATACAAGAGTGTGCAACTCTTGGGGTTATGCATGGTACAAACTAAACTGTACCACAGGGCTTTGCGTTTTTGGCCGATCCCCTCGTTCAGAGAGGGCTCGTTGTCACATTTAATAACCACAAATTAAACTATAAGCGGATCATTTTTGTTGCCGGATTCATAGTGTCATAGTTCGCACAGGTTGTATATACCCCATCTAAATAAAAGGGATAGGCCAAAAACGCACCGCGCGCCGGCTACATTCTTTTATACACATTATGTACCCAGTTGTATACTCTTGTTGAAGTATGCATCTTCCACTCTTGCTGCAACTATAACATGGCCTGCAAAGACTGTTTAATAACCCCAAACACCACCGAAACTTTGATACCTTGTTTTATTATTTCGGCACATTCGATTAGCGAAATATTTCGCTGATCTTGTTCGAGAAGACAACCGATTCAGCTTGATTGGCGACGTGATCATGGGATTAGTTTGTTTTCGACTTAACGTAAGTTTTATCATTATCGAGAACGGATCTATGCGGAATCTAGGGATCAGATCCCACAACCGGGCTCTAAGCCTCATATAATTTTTAACACCCAAGAAACCAGCTACAAACCGTGACAAGAGTTTCGTGTATAACGTACATGTCAAGGTTGATACCGGATCCCACTCACCGAGAAATTCTAGATCCGCTACTGTAACATAGTATACATAAGCAACATAGTGCACAACCAAATTCGACGATTTTGTCCTATTGAGTTCCATACAAACCAATTCTTGGCTACTTTGCTGAATATATATTTGGTTAAGTTATTTTCCAGAAATCAAACGAAATAAACAAACGTCTACTGACATGCATTAACGCATCCGGTCGTTTACATATGGTTCCTTGTTCGCTAAACGGTCAATTTGTCATTCGGTTTTGTGTTTGCGCTGAACGAGCAACTGAAGACGATATGAATATTGCGTGGGAAAATATTAAACAATTTTCAACGCAAGTCGAATGTAAGCGTGTTAGTGCGTTAGTCGGTTGATTACAGTGTGGACAGACGTAAACGTTTCCGGCTTTAAATGAAAAAAGCCGCTACACAGCCAAAAATGGTGACTCAAGTTGACTCTCCGAATGAGGTCCTACGGGACTACACAAACTGAGTCAAATTCGACCAAGCCAGAGTCAAACGTGAGGCTATAAGTGAGTCGAATTTGACTCAGTTTTTCTGGTCGTTCCGTAGAGCCTATTTCGGAGAAAGTCAATTTGAGTCGCCATTTTTGCTGTGTAGCGGCTTTTTTCATTTGAAGCCGGAAATATTTACGTCTGTCTACACTGTAATCAGCGTACTTAGAGTTGGTTGTAAGACTCGAAATTGTTTTTATCACCTTCACCGATGCTTTACTAAATACCTATAATAGTGAGAAACATATAGGGGCAGTGCTGCACTTTTGCTTGAGTTTATCAATGGAGTCAAATTTTGTGTAGGATCTAACGGAGAAAGATCTAGCGAGTAAACACATGGCTTCTACACTGCAAAATTAATGACGCGTTGTAAGTTATGACCGAATCGTATACACTGCAAAAAATGCTGAGTCAAATTGACTCCCTCTGAAATAGGCTCTACGGGGCTACACAAACTAAGTCAAAATTCGACTCCGCCAGAGTCAAACGTGCGATTTAGCGAGTCAAATTTGATTCTATTGGAGTCGAATTTGACTCAGTTTGTGTAGTCCCGTAGAGCCTATTTCGGAGAGAGTCAATTTGACTCACCATTTTTTGCAGTGTATAAATGTGTGTGTAAATCATAATATAATATGAATATTGTGCGAAAAACTATTAAACAATTTTCAACGCAAGTCGAATGAAAAAAAGATTTGACTTTATCAAATCAAGTCGGTCTCAAGCGTCAAGTTCCGACAGTCGAGCGGTGATGGTAACACATTCGATTCGACAGTCTGTCGTTCAAATATCAACGGAAAAATAAATCTCGGATGAAATTGAAATTATTCATGTGTAAAAGGGTGTTTTTAAACAACGATGAATACGGATTGCGACATTGCATAGCTTTTTCGTTCTTAGGTCTTAATATATTTGCATCTGCACATATGCGACTCGCAAACGGATTGGTTGTTTCGCAGACTAGTCGCATTAACAGAGAAGACAATTCAGCTGGTAAGAAATGAAAAACAAAGTAGTTGAAATTTTCAAATTTACGTGAAACTAATAAAAAAACGCTGGCAGTATATTAAACAGATCGAATTACTGAATTTATCACGGCCCGAAATTAAATACAAGTAACGGGAACGAGTTCGAACATAGGTAGGCTGTGAACAAGTTGAGCACGAAGCATTCTATAAAGTCAAGTACTAAAGCTAAACCCGTATGGTGAATTTTGTTTAAAATAATTTGTTCTGTAGTTATGCAAAGTTTCAAATTGCCTTTTATTGTCATAGGAGCTACGATTTGAGAATACGTCTCATACGCCCAAACAGCCTTTCATTCACGATCCTAATTGCGTGGATGACCATAAATACGATATTCCACTCGAAAGCTTACACTCTTGCCAACAAAGTTACCACTGAATAAGTCATGATATGCAGGATGCAACCACGTTTTCCCATGTATTTCTGTTCTCACAATACAGATAGCACAAACTAAATCATGATAGGCAGGATGCAAACCACGTTTTTCCATGTATTTCTGTTCTCACAATACAGATAGCACAATCTAAATCATGATAGGCAGGATGCAAACCACGTTTTTCCATGTATTTCTGTACTCACAATACAGATAGCACAATGTAAATCATGATAGGCAGGATGCAAACCACGTTTTTCCATGTATTTCTGTTCTCACAATACAGATAGCACAATCTAAATCATGATAGGCAGGATGCAAACCACGTTTTTCCATGTATTTCTGTTCTCACAATACAGATAGCACAATCTAAATCATGATAGGCAGGATGCAAGCCACTTTTTTCTATGTATTTCTGTTCTCACCATACAGATAGCACAGTCACAAACACAGAGCAACGTCAAACTGGCGACGGACAAGAAGCAACAGAGGATAACGACAAACAACCAACGGCAACGGTCAATGTTACGAAATTAGGCATTTACAACGAATTGGATGACAGCGAAGAAAGCGACGGTGATGACGATGAAGAGAGTGAAAGTCAAGATATCTGTGACGAAACGAGGCATGAGGTATGTTGCAGAATCAACTGACCCGCAGAAAGCTTAACATATTGCGGGGGTCAAAACAATTTTAGGATGGACAATGGGCATGCAGGGAGGGCACAGGCCTCACTAAAGGGGTCAAAAATTTTTTGGTGTTGCTGAGTTCCCCAGTTCGCTTTCTGGCTACGGGCTTGAGACGAGAACAACATTTACCATGTGCAGTATACATATCATTGCATTGTATATGTGTATTTCGAAAAACACTATATACGCGACGGATGCCGCAAGACATGACTTACTGTAGTGACCCGAATAATAGGGGGGACTGATATTTATATTTGGTCTTTCCAGAGGGTTCCCACTTGTTATTCGGTTACGGACTGTTATTTATAACCCGCCCTCCGCCGCCCCTGGTTATCTGGACCTAACACACATGTTTTATGCCATTCTCTCTTTTGGGTCCGTTAATTATTTCCTGGATTATTTAATAAATTTATGCGGGTTGTTATTTGGTCCTGGATTCATTTATGCGCTACAATTAGGAATAATTGACATTTGTGGACTTTATATTACAGTTTAGGGCTCTATCCGCTTACGGACTGTTATTAGGGATACGAACTCCTATTGATTGGGAGTCAAAATGGGAACCTCTCTTATTACCCTCCTCTTACTTGGGTCACTACAGTATAGCTTCTTCTATAAATGCCTATCTCATACGCCCGAATCTGCAATTGTTTACAGTTGCAGACAAACCAGCCAATCAAAACCATCACATCAGTGTGCAGTAACGTCTGCTCGGCGGCGACTGCCAGCCTGCGACGCGGATCACGCCACAGTAGCCACGTCAGAATGGCGTTAAGCGATTCCGAAACGAACGATGACACAATAGCTACCAACAAGACTGCTGAAGGCAGCAAAATCTCCAGCTTGCTCTCTGGAAAAGGGGGTCCAACAGCCCATGGAGCCGCCCCAGGTAAAATATCAGCAAAACTACGACGATCATATTTTGTTCGAATGGTCTCAGATCCCAAATGTTACAATCCAAAAGTGGTTCGAACGCTAGTTGGAACATCACACAGTTCAGCACATAATCGACTCAACGATGACTTTGAACGTGATGACGCAATGCGAAATGATCTATCGACTAAGCTTTCGCTTCCGGGTCTTATTGAAGAACCGTCTACGACAGCTCCGGTGGCCGACCCTGAGAACAACGTTGTTGTCATGGGCGAAGAATGCCACGTCAACCATACAAACGAACAACTAGTGGAGTGAAGCGACAAAATTTTACATATCAAAAAAGATATATAATCATGAAATAAAAAAATGCACCTTTTCAAATGTAATCATTTTTGTGGTAGGCAGCAGTGTTCAAACGGATGGAAAATACTGGAGCTAGAGGTCGACAAAAATTACAGGAACAGGATTTGAAACCAGAGTGGAAGCAACATTACGTACAGCTAGCCGGAATAACGTTTAATTAGTTGATTTTTACAAATATCTGTAAAGTAGGCATATTTTTTTAGAAATAACAACTAAACTTCTGAAAAGTATATTATAAGTTACAACGGAAAGATACAGCAACGTTTATGTACAACAAAAAATAAATCGCGACTTATAGTAAGTAAACTAGCTAACTGGAACAGAACTGTGCTAATTCAAACTGAAACAAGCAATTTTGACTGAAATCAAAATTATGCTCACCGCGTCCTATGTTTAATACTACAAAACACTTGCAACAAAAATTGTACATTGCCAGGAAGTTAAAGCATTGGCGTAAACTAAAAAAATAGTGGAACAGATAGTTTTTAGAAATTAATAGAAGTCTGATGACGAGCGACTTTACACGGCACAAAAAGCACGCATATATAAAGATTATTCGGTAAAACAATACTAAGTCTCAGCAGCAAGCTCAAGCATTAGTCTGGTGACGGTAAGCTAAAGAAATCAATGCACTATATTTTTCACAACTTTGTTAGCATATCTATATATTAAAACTGGAACGCCCCACATACGTATTTGGGCAAATTTCCAGGCGGATCATTACAAGGGAATGTTTTGTTCTTAAGAGCTTGTTTGCTAAGTTTTATAATAAATTTTCCCTCCCTGGCCTTAAAACAGACATTTAATTCGGCCTACGGTGCGCGAAGCAGCGAGTAATGCTTCAACGGACGGATGAAACTGCAGTCGTACTCTCAACGCAGTTGGTAGCAAGGTGCCATTGAACTGGGTTACTGCAATGGAGCTACTGACTGGCTGTGCAACTGTGCTAAATAGTAGGACCGGCCTATGTATAGAACAGGACCGGAACAGCAGTATAAGCATATTCCTAAGCCTAACCTAAGTATAAGCAAAAAAAGTTAGTCTAAAGCTTCAAATGACTCTATTACAGCACCGCCGGCCTATACAGCTTTTTATTCCACTGAACTTAACTTTCAAGCCCTGTCACTAACAGTTCGACACACAGGAATTTTTCGATTTCTAATTAGAACTGGTGAATTGGAATTTAAGACTTGATTTTTAGTACAGCTGCTATGCTTTGATCAAAATCAGATTCAAGACTGCAAGCTATGAATAATACATGAATGGCTGTTAGGCTTCATTATTTAGCGATTCGCTCAAGTATAATACTCGAGGTTAAGTTCGATTGCAGATTACGTTTTAGGTCTGTTTAAACTTGACTTCATATTACACTGCAAAAAATAGCGAGTCAAATTGACTCCCTTCGAAATAGGCTCTGCAGGACTACGCAAACTGAGTCAAATTCGACTCCGCCAGAGTCAAACGTGCGACTCAGTGGGCCGAATTTAGTACTGGCAGAGTCGAATTTGACTTAGTTTGTGTAGTCCCGTGAGCCTATTTCGGAGAGTCAATTTGACTCACCATTTTTTGCAATATAACCTTATTGTACTTGCACGATATTCAGGAGGTATGTAATGTATCTTTGCATATTGTATGCAAAAAGCTGGCTACTACTAAGTTGCAAGCGAAAACAGAGTCACCGCCTGTGGGCGGTGACAAAGCGAAAGCAAAGGTATAAAAGAACGAAAACAGACATCAGGACTAAAACGGAACATGTGTTAGCAAAACTTGCCAATATTCTAGTATACAAATTTTCGCCCCGAAACACGCAGTAAATGCAAAAAATCTGAGGCATGTTTAGTGAGTTACTTTTCTTACAACAGTTGGCCAATGTAGAAAACAAGGCCAAAACAGTAGTATTAGCCTAAAGCATACTCTATTGCTCTGAAACGAGTTTGTTCAAAATGACATCGGAATTCAACACCGATGTCGTGCGAAAACCGACTTTGCTTTACAGCACGCATTTTGGCGTTTCCGCAAAACGCGGCAATGCTGAGGAAGGTACTAAATACACACAAAATTAATACCTACAAAGAATCGTTTTAAAGGCTCAAAAATAATAAAACGTAAAAAATTTATTCAAGATTGATCAGGCTTTTTAAACGTAGACATTTCCAAGAACATAAAAGCACACAACACATTGTTTAAAATGCCAAGGGTTAATTAACTTTGATGTCTGCGTTTTTAAACTTGTTCTTTCTTAGCGTACTAAAATAGCACACTCCAGCGGAGTATCATATACTACTCGTTCTAATTACGGAATATCAATAGCATAAGCGTCCCGCAGTAACATGATATGCAATGGTTTGTATGCTGATGCCACATACACGAGTTAGAAACAATATACCAATTTTTGTTAAATCTCTGAATGATAACTTTCAATACCGAAAGTACCGGAAAACTACGGTGAAAAAACACTGGTTATAGGAACCGGATAGTGAAAAATACCACATTTCCCCACCGGATCCGGAATTTTGATTGCACCCAGGACGCACCAATTTCACGAAATGCAGCCATTACAAAGTTTTCATATTAGTACAAAAATCAAAACCTACACAAACAGGGTTTGATGCGCACGCAACATAGAACTGTTACTACGATATTGTTCGCTTCCGTTGTAGTTAATCAAAATAACAATATAGATATTAAAAATCTAAAAATAAGATGCATAAAGAAAACTTAACATAATACAATGATCAACAAACAAATTCACGAGTTATACATACTCAAGAAAAGTACCTAATATGAATGACGAAGTGGTAAACTAATTAAGTAAGCTGTAATAAAATAAAGCCGAAATGTAACCAAAAAAAGTTAATGGCTCGCAAACAATCTAAAATTTTCGCACACCATTGTGCTAAAAATTTTCACTTTAAACAATTTGACCCAGTTAACACTTGACTACACTATAATGTCGAAATCACAATCTATGCTTAAGACATAATCACAGAAATTGCAAACATTAATAACAAATTTACGACCAAAGAATGAACTAAAATTTGACTATCGTTTTGACTTAAATCATTGCACCATTAGTTAGAAACTGTAAACCACTCGAAACAGTTTCAAAACGTTTCCAGTTTGCATGCTCCTATAGATTTGCAACAAATTTCTCTTGTTTCATACTAAGTCTAAAGGGAATTACCGGCGTGAACAAAATCATCATTGTGCGGCGGGTACCTTAGCTAATAAATTCGAAAATAAAAACAATACAGAGACGAAACTACTCAAACACTATTCATACTTTTGTTACTCTAAAAACCTCCCATTCCACCCATGCCGCCCATTCCTCCCATTCCGCCTGCACCCATACCACCAGGCATTGGTGGGTCTTCTTTTGGAATTTCAGTGATAACAGCTTCAGCAGTAGTGAGTAGCGATGCCACACCAGACGCGTCTTGCAATGCGGTTCGTACAACCTGCAAAAATATTACATAACATTAGCTAAATGCATCGCTCATCAATAACACATAAAAGATGTATTGCGTTGAACTAGTAGAAAGCACATGGCCAAACTCCTCTACTCAGCAATCTCCAACCCGAGATATTCAACTCTGGTTAGAAAGTATACAATTAACAAATAGAATTGCGTCATTTTAAGGCCTGAAATAGCAAATTTAAGTGAAATCTGAAAAAACAATGCAAAATTTCGAGAAATTCCAAGATATGCTTTACCCACGATTTTTAACTCAGGTTATGGCGTAGCCAGGGAGTTTCAGATGCTAAACCCTCCCCTTTGGGATTTTGGTTCAAAGATTGTTAGACACAGCACAAGTCTGCAACAAAAGAAATCCCATTCGAAAATTTTCTTGAAGGCAACCTACCTTTCCAAGCTCCTGGCTACACAAATGACCTCGGGTGCTGTGGGAACTTGCGAAAAAGCTACTTCAGTTGAGATCGGGCAAGCGAAGTGAAAGATGGTATTCCACGACAAAATTCAGTTTGTGTATTAATTTTTGCCCAACCTGATAGTCAGCCCTCCTCGTGATGTTGGAACACATGGTTTTCGCGCATGGAGCTTTGTTAGCAGCACGCTACATCAACTTCGAACAAAAACAAAGCAAAGCTATCCATTCTTTCTTATCATACTCACTCAAAATCTACATTTTATAAGTAAAAAACCCGACCAACATATTACGAGAAACTGCCTATATGGTGGAAATAAATACAAAGCACAATCATAAAATAAATTGATTGGCACCACTTACCTTAGTTGGATCCATAATTCCCGCTTCGATCATATTTACTATGCGACCATGAAGCGCATCGTAACCCATTAAAGCATCTGTGTTCGACTGAACTTCTGACACAATTGATTCTTGATCAACGCCTGCATTCCGAATAATCGTTGTAATCGGCATTCGAATCGCCTTGCGTACAATATCAATACCTAAAATTTAATAAAACATTTATGCAATGAATAGTGTTAAACCGATATCGATATCTTACAGTATCGGCTCAATACTAGCAATAAATAAACCAAACAATCGAAAGTAATATTTCAATATATCAGTTGGGACTACATGTATTGAGCGAAACTAGAACACACTTGCAATTAAGCTAATATGCAACTTAGTTATTAGCTAACTATTCATTTATCGGTTTTGGAGATTTGTAAACAATATATTCAGATTCCTCGCACCCAAAAACAGCTTAGAATCCTAATTATTAGTAAAATTTAGGTTTATCAATGACGCAAATATGCAAGTTAGGTATTAGCTATCTGCTAAATTGTCGGTTTTAAATGTTTGTAGACAATTTATTCAGATTCCTCCCACCCAAAAATGCTTTACTGCTGAAATTAGAACGCTTGTAACACTAAAAATTAGTGAAATCACTTAAAAAGTCACAGTTTAGGCATAACCAAATAAGCAAACATGGAAATTAGTTATAGCTGACTATTTATTTATCGGTTCTGGAGGTTTACAAACATTTTATTTAGATTCCTTGCACCCAAAAACACTTTAGTTCTGAAGTTACATTACTTGTAACCGCAATAATTAGTAAAATATCTGAAAAAATCCCAATTTAAACTCCGAGCTTCGCTCAATAAACCCAGATACTTTAATATCGAAGATGAAGAACAAAATAAACTAACATCGCATTATGAAACTTACGTAGTTTTAAAACTGAATATTAAATCAATATTTTGTATAAAACTTTGCCAAGATCGCACTTTCACCCGCTAATTTCAACACTGCAAAATCATACCAGTTTGTTGATCAGTATTTTCAGCTTTTATTGTGTCTAGACATTTTATTGAGCGCAACAAGGCAACACCACCGCCAGGCACAATGCCTTCTTCGACTGCCGCTCTTGTTGCATTCAACGCATCATTGACGCGATCTTTTTTTTCGTTCACTTCAACTTCTGATGAGCCTCCAATCTTAAAAATAATTTACATTTTAACTTTCTTCGAAATCCACTGACCGCTAAAGAAAACATAATATTACTTAAATGACTTTATCACGTTATAAAATTGATGCTCTGCATACGCGTTTGGTTAACGTACCTTCATAATTGCTACTCCACTGGAGAGCTTAGCTAGTCGTTCATTCATTTTCTCTTTTTCGTATTCCGAATTTGACAAATCGATATTGTCTTTGATTTCCTCGATACGCTTCGTGATATCGGCTTCTTTGCCTTTGCCCTATAAATTGACTGTATATGCGTTAAAGGTTATGGCTCATGTATCACTCGCTGCAAAAACTTTCGCATGCGACGTAACCACCCTTTCCAAAACGCGGCTAAGACCATGCCTACATGCATATCAGGTACGCTGAATGGCAACAGAGGTTCGGATTCGGCAAACACTCGTAGTTCGGATTCGGTTGTGAAAAAGCAGAATCCAAATGCCGAATCCAATAGTGTTCGGCAATAGATATGTTTTTCAGTGTTAAACAATAAAGTTTTTCAAAAATCTTGTTATATTAATAAATTTTTGTTTCAGGTCACAAATCTCAAAACTGAGGTTGGGCGCGAAATATATTAATGTTTAAAATTTATGCGGTTGGCATTGCGTTGATATTCTGAAACAAATTAGATGTAACTGAAATTTGCAACATGCAAGATTCGGATTCGGCAAATTAGCAATGGATTCGGTCAAATCGTAGATTCGGTGCCACCCTGCAGGTACGGCCACTTTCTTCTACAACTTACTTTTAGTAGCAATGTGTCATCTTTCGTCACTGTAACCTCTTCAGCTTCCCCAAAATCGTGAAGCTGGACCTCCTCCAACTTCATCAAGTTTGCTTCGTCACCAAATACCTGGAGAAGTTACGGCAGAATGTATACCGCAATACAAAAATATTTATGTTGCGCAAATTCAGGGTGCACTCGGAGTTCCTATTCCGATAAGAATTTTCAATTATTGTTTTATTTACAAACACAACAGACATCAGTTTCCTGATCAGATGCACAACCATACGCTAGCAAGCGAAATTGACAGCACTGCAACCCACTGCTGATAAGTGCAAAAGTATTAGAAAAAACGGTATTTTTAGTGCCGATGCTAATACCTACGAAAAAAGCACCTCAACAGTCTAAACCAAACGAATCTAAATTCGCTCCAGTTGCATATCTTAAACGTTTAGTTTTGAAAAATGGTATAACATTAATATGGGTACTTACAACCCCACCAGTTGCAATCGCCATATCTTTAAGCGAGTTCTTTCGGTTATCTCCGAACCCAGGTGCTTTCACGGCACACACTTGCAATCCAACCTTTAGCCTGCAACAACAATCGTTTTTAACGTTAACATAAATAACTTCGCTGATACATCTCAGTTCCGCAATGTCAGCTGCGCTTTCAAACCAACATAGTTTTTGCTTTGGTCGTAAAATACACACCGTACAACCTCGAAAGCGCTGTTACGAGCTTTAATGGTTTAAAAGTAAGTAAAACATTTTTTTAAAATTAGTGATGTGCCAATACCGAAACTTTTTTCGATTCCGATCCTCATTTTCAAAGTTTGCCGGTGCTGAACAGCTGTTGATCCAATTTAAATACTCAATGCTTAAAGAACTGATACTTTGCTACATCAAATCATTATAAACACGAATCCTTAAACCATAACAACCATAAACGATTATAAGCGCAAAAAATATAAGCAAACAATCGGAATCAGCAATATTTTGCAAATCATTTTAAACATGCAGGCTTAAACCCTAACAACCATAAACGATTGCAAGTGCTAAAAGTATGAGCAAACTATCGGAATCATCAATATTTTGCAAATCATTGTAAACACGGAGGCTTAAACCTTAACAACCATAAACGATTATAAGTGCTAAAAGTATAAGCAAACAATCGGAAATATTTTGCAGTGCTGATTTTGATACTCATGAAAAGTGTCGATATTACCGATGCCGATACCGCTTAATCGGTACATCCCTATTTATATAAAATTACTATAAAGAAAATATCATTAATTTGATTTAATCTGCATAAATATGACAAAAACTTCAAACCTATTCAACACCATTGTCGTTAGTGCTTCTCCGTCGACGTCTTCAGCAATAATAAGTAGCGGACGCCGGCTTTGATTTGCCAACTCAAGCGCTGGCACTATATCTTGAGCGTTTGATATTTTCTTTTCGGAAAAAAGGACTAGACATTTTTGGAATTCACATTTTGCACCTACAATAACGTAATTTTTAGTAAAGTCAATTGCATTCGTTGTGTAATTTAAAATTTTAAAACTAGTGTATAACTAAAAATTATAACATCCATAACTAGTTTCGGACCAGAGCGAATTGCACAAATACTACTAAAACGTAAACCCTACAAAACTGCCAAGTTGCTCACCTTTTGACGTATTCATAAAATAAGGAGAAATATAGCCTCGATCAAATTTCATGCCTTCGATTACTTCTAATTCATCTTTAAGAGTTTTGCCATCCTGAAAGGCAAAAAAATTCAAGCTTGAAAAATGTCCCAACTTTGTCCAAAGATTATGTAGTAGTCCGAGCTGGCGGGTCATATCCTAACCAAAGGTGACAATCCCCTTCAAAAATAACATCCTGTAAGTACAAAATCTTACCTTGGAAAATGACCACTTTTATAAATACATTTGAAATAAACATTCTGTCGAGACATTTTGCAATACCCGAACCCAAAAATTCTAAACGATAAAACCGGACAGGCATTTTTCTGTGAAAATACCGTCATTATCAGACCGAATACAGCTCTATTACTGACGAACACAATGCTCACTTTGACAGTAATTACGCCATTGTTTCCGACAGTTTTCATAGCTTGAGAGATCAGATCTCCAATGGATTTATCTCCGTTTGCCGATATTGTTGCTACCTAAAACATATTCGTTATATACTCAGATAATAATCAATAACCTAATGTAACCCTCAAAAACTTAATTAAAATCTGTTCAATGATTTGGACTTCGCATGGGACGTGCAAATAAACGAATAGCTACTTTACGCTCAAACAGCATACGTATAATATTTAACATGCTTTCGAGTTTTGCCGACTAAAAATTTCCATTTCTGTATATTTAATTACAATTTTTCTCAAAAAACCTACCTGGGCGATTTCTTCTGGTGTTGTAACGGGTTTAGAGATTTTCTTTAGATTTTCAATTACTGCATCAACTGCAACCATCACTCCTAAATAAATTCAAACTTTTGGCTAAAATATATAGTACGTTCTGTCAAACTGTATATGCACAGCTTAGACATTCATGATAACAATATCAAAAAACAGTCCCTAAATCTCGGAATTCATACATATGGCCATCAAAAAAGATTTAAAGTTATGTAGGTTAAAAGAAAGCCCACAGCTCTAAACTGCTGACTCAGAAAAGTTAAACTTTTAACTGTTGAAACACTTCAATCTGCATAAGTTGCCGATTCTAACTAGTACGTAAATATTTTTGTATACATACGTATCTTGCTAACATGTAATAGTAATATACCTTTTCTAATTTCAATCGGATTGGCACCTTTAGTAATGTTATCAAATCCAGCTTTGGCGATCGCACGCGCTAACACAGTCGCTGCAGTAGTACCATCTCCTGCTTCCTCGTTTGTTTTATTGGCAACATCCTTAAAGTCCCTTTACAGATTTATACGTATGCAGTATTAACTGCATGTTTTGAAACTATATAGCTCAAATAGCGCCAATAATTTTTGTAATCTTTTTCGCCCTAGCAACAACATTTAGGTGAATCAAGAACTGAAACCTATGAACAAGCCCTTACTTAAAGGGATCCTATAGAGCGTTATTGGCCCTTTGACAACTCTAACATAAATATACACTTATATTTGCATAAAGAAATGGAAATAGGTAGTCGTTAAGTTACAGTAGACTCTTACTTGAACTAGTTTTGCACCGATATTTTGCCATTTATCTTTAAGTTCAACTGCTTTCGCAACCGTGACACCATCTTTAGTAATTTTAGGGCTGCCCCAGCTTTGTTCGATGATAACGTTGCGTCCCTGAAACGACATTTTTGGCAAATCCCTACATCAAATAACGGACTAAGACTGACAAGATTGAAATTGTAAATATATATTAAAGATGTCCCCGGACGGACCCCGGTGCGAGAGGGTGCCGAAGCCTGGGCTAGACGGTACCTGAAAAACATTTATCTATTTGGTTTATCTTGTTACAATATTTTAAATTGCTAACCGGAATCAGAACTAATAATTAGTGAATCTAATTTTAACCAAAATCTCAGCTCTGTTTTTACCCTGATTCGTACACAAAAAATTGCCCAACCATATTTCTTTACTGCAAACGACTCGGCTTCGCCCAGTATGTGACTAAGCTCAACTCAACATAATAAAAAGGAACGCAAATAAAAAAATAACCGCCAACCAGGGTGCAACCGGAATTACGGTTGCGGTATTTTTTCACCTTCCGGTTCCGTCATTTTTTCACCCTTCGGTTCCGGTACATTTTACCGGAATTAAAAATTCCGGTAGTAAAATTTGGTCTGTGGAAATGAATACATTTCACTAAAAATGAAGATTTCATTAGTATTGTATGCAAACCTTGACAATCGTCGAAAATCAACCATTAGGCTTAGGCTTAGGAATATGCTTATAATACTGTTCCGTTCCTTTTCTTTACATTGGCCGTATTTTTTGCATAGTTTTTGTTTTTGGTAAATTCAACTTCTGGTTCCGGTAAATTGTAATTCCGGCTGCACCCTGCCCCAACCAATAATAAATGTACCGCCGATAAAATATTGCTGCTGTGTAAACCTGTTTTGGAAACACAACAACAGCTCTGCAGTAGCTTTCTACATATGTCTAGACAAAACGTCCCGTGGCACAATTTAGCCAGAATCTGAACGCAGCACGGCAAGTTTATTACATTACCATTGGCAAATATAGCGTCACGCGATATGCCAAATAACACACACATTAAACAGTAACTTTAGAACATGTGAGTATTAACAAAATGCCGCGCGAGCGATATGATAAAAACGGTACTTTACTCCCAGGTTCATACTTACGCAAAAGGTATATTAGAGATGTCTCGGGCAGGGATGGAAGTCTCAGTCTCAGCTTTTGAAAAGTCTCAGGTTTAGAAACTGAGACTCCGGTATCAATGCCATCCAGGAGTACCAGTTGCGGCAAATTGTTCTTTAGTTGTTTATTATTTTTGCAGGAAAATTTTATGCTGTTTCAAAACATTGATATGTGTTTTACCCAAGTAAATTTAGTACCAGCTTTGTTTCAGAGCCTGCTAGATCTAAATTTATCAACAAGTGATTGAGCATTGCACACAATTTTTAACAATGCTATTCGCGTAAAATAAAAGTTGGTGTAAGTATAGAAATTTCGAGTAAGCAACAGCTGGTAATTGTGATGAATCAATACAGTATAGTGAATGGTAAATGTGTATTTATGAAATTTTAAATATTATAAAGTTTTCAGTGAAAAATCATGTGATATTAAGCGTATCACTATCAGTACGTAATAAGATTTCTGCAACAGCGCAATTTTTACTATATGATATCGGTCTGTCTCTCTGATATGTGATTGTCATGTGTGTATTTTGTGCCAAATAAATAAATATACCGTATTTACGTTGTTTGTTTTTTAATCTTGTATTGTTAATTTTTTCGAGCGGAATATGACCTTCAGGTTCGTGATTTAGGATTTTTCTGAAATGGTTCGGTATTGATGCAAAATTTTTTTTGAGACTCTTAAAAAGCCTCAAGTCTCAGTCTCGGTCTAACCGTTTTCATTGAGACTCCCATCCCTTGTCCCGGGGCCAAGATTTTACACTTTTTGCGCACGCATGTACCTGGAAGTACGGTACCATTTTGTTGATACTTCCATGTTGTGAAGTTAACGTTAATACATTTATCTGCCGTATCGCGTCACGCGACATTTTGCCTATGGTACGTAATGTAACAAACTTACTGTGCTGCGTTCGGATTCTGGCTAAATTGTGCCACAGGACATTGTTCTTCTGGTACCGACTAGTACGGTCCATGGTACCGTATGGCCCCGGCACCCTCTGGCTCCTGCATCACCCCCCCCCAGGCCCCGGGGATCATCCCCTGGACATCTCTAAGGTATACACATAAAATTTGATATTTAATGTATTTTGCTGGCCCCGACAACATGACATCTATAATATATACTTTTATAATTATAAGTATGTATTACGTAAACACTTGTATATACGTATTGTATAAATAAAGCAAAGAACACGGTCACCGTAATTACTGAACGGTATGTATTACGTAAACACTTGTATATACGTATTGTATAAATAAAGCAAGGAACACGGTCACCGTAATTACTGAACGGGAACGCACGTACTTTTGGGCCCATTGTTAATGATACAGCATCAGAAAGAACATCGACACCTTGAATCATTGCAGCACGAGCTTCCGCCCCAAACTTAAGATCTTTGGCGAACGAGCGGCGAGCAACACTTGCCCGAGATGCCCTGCTAGCAGATAGCAACACGGTTGACGAACGATGCATTTGTTTAATTACTACGTATAAAAATCAAATGTCTTCAGATATTAAGTGGAATGCTTGTACCCGAGCTAGTAGTATATGTATAATAAATACACAAAAAGCCTAAATCACCATCATCAGTGCATCCGAATCCGAATGTGCGGTCTCGGTCTCGGTTAGTCTCGGGATTCGGCTGTTCACGGTCTCACTCACGGTTTTTTGAACCTCGGTAGGTTTCAAAACGAGAACAATGGAGAAAAACAAGTTCCCGTTGTTTTCCTGATCAACGTACACATTAAATGGACGTCAGTTGTATTTGTTGATTTTAGACTAAAAACTTTTTGCTGTTTTTAGTAATATTGTTATATTTATTGTGAGATGCTATGAAGTAAATTGTATGGTTGTTCTTTGAAAGGGCAGCCTAGACTTATGCTTTCAATTGTCAGCAGATTGATTATACACTGCTGTACAGTGGCATTTGCTTTGACATGAAAATTTCAGCATGCAGAATTTAGCTAGAAAAATTTAGGTTTAATTAGTAGCAGATTTTTGTTGAAATATTTAGCCACACTAAACTAACACGTTCTAACAAATAAAAAAACTGTATCCACCACTACCACATAATAATGAGGTGCAAAATTCTTTATGTTACCGAATTATAAAAATTTGGAACACTCTTCCATCTGATATTGTAAATGCCTCTTCACTCTCTGCTTTTAGAAAAGTTTTAAATGAAAATGATCGAATTTGTATAGTTTTTGAAACGGTGGGCATTTAGAAACCCGTAGCGGTTTAAATGTGCCTATGGGTTAACAGCACAATGTTACCAAGCACTAATTGAAGTTACTATACTGAGATAATAGATTTCTATTAACAGTCTTTATTTTTGTGCGTGAATAATTATAATTATATATGTGCATATACATATACAATAACGATTTGTCCCTCAACTTATGATGTTCTATCAACAGCCCATCTCAAATCCCCTATTGATCTGTATAATTGTGTATTTCGCCAACATTTATATTCCGGTAAACGTGCACATGTACGGCAATCATTTTACCTCACATACACTTCCCGTGCACAGTTCCAAAGCAGCATACTAGCTACGAATCTACACATAATCGAATGTTTCTGACGTAACATTGGACATGGTTTTTTAATCATCCATGAAAACTGTATAACAATCTTAAGTCTGAGATCGGGCTCGTATTTTAATTTGCGTATTGCACATTTAATCAGTTGGTAAGGGCTTTTGCTGCGTTCGAACGAGAGAATGACGGACCTCGAAAGCTTGTACATTTTTCACATTTGATGTGCAAGTTTCGCGGAGCACTTCTTAGAGGAGATTGAGAGTTTGACATCTTATCACTAACTGGTGATTGGTGCTACACGCGGTTGAGAATATTGGACTATATGACAGTCGATAAGTGTTCAAAACTAATTTGTGTGGCTCGAATACTTATCATAATGATTAATACCTAGTGCTGATCGTGTCTTTTAGAGTAAAATGGTTCGGTTGTCAGACAATAGAAAACTCAGCTATTAAAGTGATAACCTTTCTAACCGTCTGCCATTCTCTTGTCTCTGATCAAATGTTCAAAATCGCCTTATCGACAAGTTCCTATTCCTTCTGCTTGTCAGCTCAACGTTGATGCTGGCAAAAACCACACTAACATTTACAGCATCTAATTATCCTGATTTTGTCGTGAGATAAATCTTCGTATGAGTCCTGTGTTGTTGTAAAAAATGCTGACTTCTAAACTGTAACTACTTGATGTCTAGTGTCTACTTCAGTATTCGGTAACGCAATCCAGATGTTCAATGGCTGGATTGCATAAACATTACTTAAATCGCCCTGATACTTATACGATTTTAGATAAATTTGGCCGACTCTGCAGTGAAGTCGATTACTCATTTTGCCGAGCACTGTTTGAAGCACATGCTTTCTACGAATGTGGGATTACATGTAAACAGCGAGCTCATGTTAAATGAACTTATGTAGTTGTTTGCAGGGCCAGAGGTGCCACTGACCATAAAAATTTATGTGGTGTAGGGGTATTCTGTTAACTTGAAACAAAAATACATAGCTATTTTAATCGTGGTATTGCAAGTGAATTTCGCGCGTCCAATTTCCTTTGGTTCTGGACGTTTGTAAATTTTCTTGGTCCGGTTATTCCTGGTATTTTCACCGAGAAATACGCAGTCGGCTGTTGGCTTTGGGAAATTCCGAGTCTGGGTTTTGACAACAAACAATTTAGGATCCGGGTGCCAGGTATTCCAAAATACCCGGAAAAATTCCCGGACTAAAATGATTTGTTAAAATGCATCTATCCAACCGGTCGCCTTCCAAATTGAGCTTCTGTGCTGTAATGAAACAAAATTGCGTTGTTTCCCCTCGCTTTAAAATATTTAAGTACGTTACCCCAGAAACCACTCCCAGTGTAGTCATCCAGCGAATTTTCCACCAAAATATAACTCAACTCGAAGTATACGTTAACGCCATGAAAACAATTTCAACTGACATGTAACACAGCAAGACAAAAACGAACAGTACGAAAACGAAACTTATGCCAAAACAGTAGGTAGGTAATATTCAACACGAGATAATGAAGGATTCAGTGACTAGAAAAACAAGAATCATTCAACTTCATTTATTCCCAAATATGCAGAAAATGGCCTAAAATATCCCCATATTCCTCACATTCCCGTTTCTTAACACATGACGTTCCTTGTCATGGATTCTGCGCTCACCATTAACATATTATGTACACGATAAGGCACACAGAACCTCCGATCCTCATTAAACCCGTGCATTCATCAACGTGAACCAAACAACCGTTTTCGATGACACACAATATTTACTAACATACATATAATAATAATAACAACAAAACATTCAATGTCCATTTTAGTTATTTCAACGTGACTGGTATCAACGTGCTAAAAGGTACCGCACTCCTTACGAGTTTCTTTTCGGTCACGCAACCTGTCCCAAACTGGTTCAATTCGAAACTCGTTCATCATACACACCCTTTGTTCACGACATTTACACACGCGATTCCGTTCTCGATTTACTTCGAACGGCCAAGTACGCGAATCGTCGAACAAATTCATCTTGCGTTCGTACTCTGACGGGTCCTGCTTCTCCGGTACACACGTCCACGGATGACATTATGCATTGTCGTTTTCAAGATTCCGATTGAAATGCAGAGATGCCCACTGAATTTTATGACGTTCATCACTCGTCAACTATTTATTCGTGACTACCGCCTTGCGCCAAAGTCTGACAGATGGACATTTCTTTATGCATCCCTGGCAATTTCGAATCGATCGGTTTGCTGGCCTTGTCGAACCTGTCGCATTCGTGCCAATAACGTCTGCTGGCGTTCAACTTGAAAATTTGATAATACGGCACGACTTCCACCTTCGTTTTTTGTATTGCTCCATCGGTAACGCACGCTAAATCGGTAGGATCATACCAAAATGCACGACGTCTATCTTGCGTAACACCGTGACATGCAATGCCATGAATTGTATGACGTTTTCATACTGTTCCGGACCAACTGTGGATCGCGATTGAACAGTTCGTAACGTATTTCCTGTTCAATGTATCACTGGATCTGAAAAAAATTGATCCAAGCGCATATGCACCACAATCGATCCGGCATCACGCCCAAAACTAGACACCCACTCCATCAATATTTCGTCGAGCACCTTCGCCGTCAAGATTCCGTGCGGAAATAGCACGCGCTCGTTGACAACGAAATAGTAGGCGTTTAATCGATATTCGAAGCCCGCGCCTTCGGCAAAACATTGTTCATTGCTCATACTGTAATAAACCTAGCCCCCTAGATTTCTTTCAAATTTAAAAAAATTGGTTTTCATATTAAGGCAAATCTTTGACTTGGAGCTTTTGTTTTGACTAGATATTATTGAATTTTATCGAACAAAATTCTAGCAAACCGCATAACCTTTCGATTGCATAGTGTACAAAACTTTAAAATGCCATTTGTTTTATGCCACTATATAAACGCTTTCTCTGTAGTGCAAGAGGAAGGTAGTTGGTAAAATAATAAATGTTTGATTGAGTTCAGCATATGCGCAGTTTGTTATACAATTTCTACCCTGCTTGTTTCAAATACGCCTGATGTACTCCGGCGTTAGGGTCTGTTGATTGTTCGTGTTGCGCCCAGGAACATTCCGGCGCTAAGATATCCCGGACTACACTACAGCTGCGCAGTTCGTTTTGCTGCGCTCTAATCTTGCATATGGACCAACCCGCTTACTAGCTACGCAATAATCATTTCCTGTTGGAACCGCGCCGCGGTAAGACACACGCCTGCCCAATAGCGGCGTACAGAATTAGCAAGGAACTGCCTGTCCGCGGACGGCGGAATCATAAACACCCGTAACTTAGCCAAGTTGCCTGCCTTTTGGCGGCGAAAAGTATCAACCACAATAACTTAGTAGCAGCTTACTTGACCTCGTTACAATAGGAGAGTCGTCTGCTCATTGATTGACGGGTGAACAAACGGTGGTTGAGCACCTTTTGTGGGTACGTTGTGGACGTATGCGGCAGGAAGTTGATTGTCCCAAATCGAGTTGAGCATCGGTCCGAGAAAATACGTGATACACCCTTTTAAACTCAACATCTGACATAATATTTGTTTAGAAACCTGGGTTAAGATTCGAACGCCAATTGGCTTTTAGCAGGCAGAGGTGCATCCTTTTTCACAAGCAAAATTGTCATTCGCCTTGCGAAAAAATAGGATGCAAAATTTCGTTGGGTTTTCCGAATGTCAAGTCGTTTAATTCAGATATATTTTTAGTCGAATGGGCCGAAGAAAGACTGTCTACTTCGTTTCTATCCTTCGTCTTTTATGTGACTAACAACAACGGTGCCCACATCTATACCTGTATTTAAGACAACGTTATCAAACATGACATGCCCCGCAGACCATGCCAGGAGCTTACCTCTGCCCGCGGCCACTTGTCCATCGACACTGACCAGTCCCGGAGATGTTTAGCCAACGGTACTTACCATTACGGGACTGGACACGGTTTGCTGCGTTACCACACTGTAGTTGACCATTGTCGCACTTGAACACGCCGTCGGGTTGATGGCATTTGTGACGTTGACTCGACTGTAATGGGCTACAATAGCGGCATTACACTGCTGTCGAGAGTTGCAACGCGAGACACCACGTACTGACGTTGAATGGGGCTTTGCCAAAGCCCTCTGCTATTTGTCGTCCAACATTTGTTCGGATTCTGCTCGCGTTGCTTGCCAAGTCGATCCTTCGGTGACAGGTAAAAGCAAACTTACCTATATTTGAAAACTTGCTCCCAAAACTTTAAAAGAATTCGCTTTACAACAATACCAATCGATTACAGCAGAATTCTAGGGAGCTCCAGGTCGCGCATCGACCCTACTGCCATTGGATCGCCACACGACGTTCACCATCTCGCCAACTGTCCAGCCAAGACTACGGCATTTTAAGCTGATTGTCTGTTGTCTCTACCACGTGATGCGGCTCAGTTCCTTAACCTTGAAATATAACGATCGCGGCAGCTACAACAACAACAACTTGCACAGACTTTACACGGCCCAAAACACACGAAAACTGAAACTACGTCCGTTTCGCTGCCTTTGAGCCGGGGGTGGGTAGACCCTGTGGAGACCGTCGTGGTCACCATGTGGAATAACAAATATTAACAAATAGGGTTTTAGATAGGACACCGTCGGTTCCGTCAAATCTGAAGCGGGTGCGATCGGAAGTCAATTCAGATGTCGACTCTCAATCGTCCTGCGAATTTTCCAGAAAAATAAAACTCAACACGAAAAGGCGTTAACGCCGTGAAAACAATTTCAACTGACATGTAACAACAAGACAAAAACGAACAATACGAAAATACAACTTAAGCCAATCAGTAGCTAACTAATATATATTCAACACGAAAAAACGAAGAATTAAACTCATTCTGGCTTCTCGCTCGCGAGTCCTCTTTCATTCATTATTTCTCTTTGAGCGAAGCGAAACTCCGAGCGAAGCTCGGAGGTTCGCGAAGCGTTTTATGTTTTGTACTTGGGGGTCGAAAAGTGGATGTCCGTCTGTCCGTCCGAAAAGAATCTCAGGAACGGCTGAACCGATTTTGATAAACTTTTTTTGTTTGAAAGCCAATTATCCTGGGGTGTTAACCTCGCATTGGGGTTTTAAGATTTTAAGCCGTTTATTAGCTACAGGCTAATTTGTATAATTAAGCCTAAATTAGGACTTTCCACAATATTTCACTAATTATTACAGTTAGAAGCAATCTAATTTTGGCATTAAACGGTTTTTGGGTGCGAGGAATCTGTAGACTGTTTACAAACCTCAGAAACCGATAATTGAGCAGTTAGCTAATAGATAATTTGCATATTAGCATAGTTTATAAGCCTAAATTAGGACTTTTTACAATATTTCACTAATTATTAAGGTTAAAAGCAATATAATTTCAGCACTAAAGGGTATTTTGGTGCGGTGAATTTGAATAAATAGTTTACAAACATCCAAAACCGATAATTGAATAGTAAACTAATAGCTAATTTGCATATTAGCTTAATCGACGAGACAAAACTAGGAGTTTTTAAATTATTTCAATAATTATTAGGGTTTACTAAAGGTTTTTGGGTGCGAAAAATCTGAATACATTGTTTACAAACCTCCAAAACCGATAACTGAATAGTTAGCTAATAACTAATTTGCATATTAGCTTAATTGACAAGACAAAACTAGGACTTTTTAAATTATTTCAATAATTATTAAGGTTTAATGAAGGTTTTGGGTGCGAAGAATCTGAATACATTGTTTACAAACCTCCAAAACCGATAACTGAATAGTTAGCTAATAACTAATTTGCATATTAGCTTAATTGACAAAACAAAATTAGGACTTTTTAAATTATTCCAAAAATTATTAGAGTGGCTGAAGGGTTTTTGGGTGCGAGGAATCTGAGGAAATTGCTTACAAACCTCCAAAACCTAAATGAATAGTTAGCTAACAACTAATTTGCATATTACCTTAATTGCTTACGTGCGTTCGAGCTTCGCTCAATAAATGTAATCCCACTACGACTCGTCGAGACTTGTCCAACTTTTTGAATAACTTGCTGCTACAGACATATAAGCAGTTGCAACCGGATTTAGAATTTACCGCAGCCGGAATTTGAAAACAGTACCGGAACCCGAAAGTTAAAAATCCGTGCCACGGCAAAATTTGTTTTAATTTTCTTTTTTGCTATATTATTGGTGGAATAACCTTAGTTAAAGATAGGTATTTACCTAATCTGGTCTGTTTGACATCTTCATTTTTGAAGAAAGCGAAATCTACCTTCGATGGTTTATTTTCTGTGCTACTCAAGGACCAAGGTTTATATAATACTAGTGAAATCTTGTGTGAGGCATCTACATACATATGTCGACATAAGAAATATGTTGTTGCAGCACCTTTACCGGACCGCAGCGCTAGGAACCGAACAGTGTATTACTTACATAAATACGTATATTTAACTACAGGAGTCTCATAAATTAACTAACGATATGGGTTACACGACTGCCGGACATTCCATGTTGGCATCGTATATTTTCTACATTGGGCTTTTCTTTTCTATTCCATTACCATCAGTATCAATTTTGGAACCAGGAATTTTCACGAAAAGCTTTACGTTCAACAAAGAACTGTTTATACCGGTGACACGAAGTGCGTTTAACGGAACTCAAGTTTCAATCGCTCTGTCGTGTGATGAACTCACTCACTCGTTTCAATATGATGTAACGTTTGTAATGCGTTCCACTGTATGTGACAAAGAATTTCTTGAGTACATTGGTGCTGATGAGAGTGTGGATGAAGTTAATGTGACCAGTGACGAACGGGCAATGCGTTGGGCGCAATTTTATTATGCCTTTCCTGATAAAATTCCACCCGGATTGGACTATCGTTATTCGTGGAGTTTGCAAATGCTCGAACCACAAACGTTGTCGTGTAATCCGACAATTTTAGAATCGAAAAATCAATGGAAGAATGTAAGTGTATAGTGAGTACTTCGTGAGCTAACGGATGAAAGTTTTGCGATACAAGGTCTTTTAATTTAGGAGCTGCATATCGTTCTGTAATCTGGCTGAATACCTAAGGTGTTTTTGTAAACCGTTATTTCTAATACTAATAGTATAGGGCAGGGTGCAAAGCGGAACTGTATTGTACCGGAATCGGATTCGGAACAGCGAATTTATATCGGAATTCTAATCGGAATCGGTGCTAGAAAGTTTGTGACTGTACAGTTAATTTGTATGAACAAATATAATATTGATTTAAGGTGTCTGCTGGCTGGCAGCAGTTTTCAAAAACATCGCATGAACAAATTGGCGATGATGTGTCGTTCTGTAAAGCTAAACTAGAATCTATTATTGATAAGTTAACTCATCGAAAGCAATTTAATAGTAAATGATACAGAATTCGTACACAACATATCACAAGAAATAGAATTAAAATTAAAATTTAAAAATTTCGATTCTGATTGATTGTGCAATCGGAATCGGAACTCATTTTCAATCGAAATTCTAATCGGAATCAGAATTCCGGTTGCACTTGGTATAGGGTGCAAACGGTATTCCGATTCCGTTAGAATCTCGATTCAATTCAGGTCCGATCTTGATTACAGGTACGTATAATTGGAATCGGAATCCTAATTTTTCATTCTTTCTAACCTGTATTTTTCGCAATCAATGTGCAAAATTTACAGCTCGGTTTTGACCACTGATAGTCAGCGTATTCGGGCAAATATAAATTTTTATTTGTTGCAGATCCCAGTTGAATCGTATAAAGATAACAGTGTTGCTACAACTGTTCGTGCAAAACGTGATACTAACGATGTCAAGACGATTACATGGAAAAGCGCTGATAGCAACGATAAGCTCAAAACAGACCACCCAACAGCGGTTTTGCCTTCAGATGGCATCTATTTATTAGTACTAAAGGTAATGTGTGTTAAATAGGATACAAATTGAATCTACAGAAATCTTCAATCATTGTAAAATGTAAGATATCAAAGACCACTGGAGATGGTTAGTAAAGACCAATCGGTTTGCAAAAAAACGCATTACAACATGCTTATTGTATTTTTGAAAAAGGATGACTTCAACTTTCAAAAACGAGCTTCTGTTTACCTTAAAACAAATTCTATTTTCAGCTTGTTCCGAAGTCTGCTGGGCAAAGTGTATCGTTCAGTGTTCAAGTGCAGTGGAAAAGTAGTTACGGCTATTTGAGCGCTGTGGATTACCCGCTACTACCATTTTATGGGACAATGTGCGCGTTGTATGCAATGCTTGCAGTTGCATGGCTAATAATGAGTTGTTTACAGTGGCGTGATCTGCTCCGTGTACAATTTTGGATAGGTAGGCTACCTCTCCGTGTGTGTTTACAAGATGATTTGGTGTAAGTGCTGTATTATTAAATCGAAATGTTCTATTGCGTCTTCTTTCTGTTTGAGAGTATTTTAGATTTGGGATATGTCAACTACAATAATTTAATGTTTTAGGAGCTGTTATTTTTTTGGGAATGCTCGAAAAAGCTGTCTTCATTTCGGAATATCAAGCAATGAACACTAATGGCGAATCTGTTACATATGCGATTCAGGTAAATTAATTTGCTAAGTGTTAATTTGAGTCAGGTATACACGCAGGATTTTGCTTTGGAAGGATGAGGGGGCACAAGATTGTGCAATAAATTCTAATGATGGAATTTAACGTACGTCACCTCCCTTAAACAGTTTACGCGCTACGTAACATATTTAATCTTGGCTATTCGATAACCATGTCAGATATTAGTTTATCATGTTTCATAAAATTAGACAACTAATTTTTAGAAAGTAGGTTGTCAAAATATTATGCAAGCGTTGCCGGGTATTTATGTTTTGCAATAATGTCAGATTTTTCGTAAACACGAATCCCCTATGATGCAAGCTGAGATCTGTTCTTTTTATACAGTAATATTTTCTTTAGTTATGTTTGGTCTTGGTGTGTCAGTACCAAAGTTTTACCGATGCTGATTCGTAATTTAAAACTGGCCGATCCCGAATCGATGCTGATACTAAAACTACGCACATAATGCTCAAAGAACAATTTAGTTTACTTAATCACTTCATGATTATGCAGACCCGCAGACTTTAAACCTGACAACTATGAACAACTGTACTACCCCAATACCCCATTATATCTGTTAATTTCAGTGAATTTTTTTATACATAAAGGCGCGATACATCACAGTCTTATCATCAGTAGCATTGCTACTGCTATAAATTGAAATATATTGTGTTCCAACTCACAGTTTGGTATTACAAGAATTGGCATTTTGCTGTACCGATTGCGATAAGCACGAGAACTATCAATCTAACCTTTATTGATACCGATTAATGAGTGCATCCGTAGTTTTATTGCTCTGTTGTCTTATTTAAATCTTATAGATGGCAGAGATAGTGTCCTGTTTGAAGAAAACACTGTCTCGAATGTTAGTCATAATTGTTAGTATTGGATTTGGTGTTGTCAAACCTAGACTGGGCTCTGCCTTGCACAAAGTTGTTGGAGTTGGATTCTTATATTTTGTTCTTTGTTCAATTGAAAGTATTTCAAGAGTGTCAAAGGTTAGTGAGTAGCTAGGCTAAAGCAACACATCGAATTAATAGTTGGGGATGGGAGTAACTGGTTGTGCTGTCCGTTTCTAGTTTATTTGTACTTCTTGATAACTTTTTCACGTAAGTTTTTAGTTGGTATAGTATTTTTAGATTCATAATAAATGAATTGCAGCTATACTTTGTGCACTTTACTATTAATTTGACATTGTTATATGTATTATCATAATTATATAAGAGTGTATAATTTCCAAATGCCGTATACAAGCTTGTTTGAGTAGATATGTATATGTCTAAATAATGTCGTCGTGATAACAGTTTTGTACCGCTTTTAGAGGTCGTGGATCGTATAATGTAACTGATAATTTCTACACAATTTGTAACATAATAAAATTTTGGGGTGTGGAGACAGGTTTCACTCTCGCACCCCTATGTTAGGGATCGACCGAAAATCCGGTTCCGGTTTAATCTCCGGATATTTGCGTTTTAAGTTTTTGGCACTGAACTAAAATGAAAAAATTATGCTTAACAAAGAAATAATTTTGCGGGACTGAATTACTACAAACTGTGCATTAATTTAGACGCTATATCAGGTTAACATTTCACTCCGGACAAAATTTACTATTCGGTATCCGGTAAAATTAATATCCCATCGATCCGTGCCCTATGCTCCTGCCAGCCGTATTAAGTTGCGTAATGTGTTGTTCGCCAGGTTCAACATGATGCAGCAAAACAAAAACAACTAATTGGTCTCCCATTAGTAATGCTTGATGTCGGAATTGCATGGTGGATATTTTCGGCGTTGCTCAACACAACACGTGCGCTACGATTGCGTCGAAACGAAACCAAACTGTGGTTATATCGCCATTTTACCAATACGCTCATATTTGCTGTGCTGTCAAGTATCACGTTTATGATATGGAACCTGTATATGCACGTGTTCGCATTATGTTTGAAAGATTGGCAGGAGTTGTAAGATTAGAGTTTAAACGATTGTTTTATATACTCTGTAGATGATATACGATCACTTTTAACAAGACCTGACTGCTCGAAATAATGCATTGCGCGGACTCATATTTGCTTGGAAAACATAATAGATGCATAGTAGTGGCTCAAAACTGGTCAGAAATTAATTTGGTTGTTAAGCAATATTGCGAATTATGTTCAGCTTAGACACATGTTTTCACATCTTAGCTTTTAGTTCGTATTTCATTTGTGAAAATCTAATGGCATGCCGTTATACTCACGGTTGATTCGCTTGTCTCAAATTATTTTGAGTATTGCCAATAATTACATACTTTGCTTTGCAGGTGGGTGGATGCTGCATTTTGGCATCTGTTGTTTTTTGTGATTCTTGTTGTCATTGTGATACTGTGGCGTCCGACTAATAATAATCAACGTTATGCGTTCAGTCCGCTGTTGGATGCAGAAACGGATGAAGACGAGGAAGGTAAAAATAGCTGAAAATTGCATGCTCAAATTTTGATATGGATTTCCTGTGTAAATTTAGTTAAAGTAAATGCTTAATCAAAGTTTAAACATTCTTTTGTGATGTATCTGAATATTGTTTTATCTCAGGTTTTTTGGTGAAATCGAAATGTTGTGTATCTATACATATTGTGCTGCTTATATCTGTCTCGCTTCTTGCAGAAGATACACTATTTAGTGAAGCGTTTTCGGAATCGGACACAATGAAACTGACAAACCTAAGAAAAGGCGTTGGTGATAAAGATGGACATGTTAAAGATAAAAAGGAAACATCGCTGGAGGTTAGACATCAAAAAGTCATAGGGTGTTTTAAGCGCTTTGTTGTGTTGTCAAGTTGTTTATTACGATCAGACAAAATTATGACTGGATTGTTTTAAAATAATGGTACTCAGATAGCATTATTGATGCTTACTTACAAAGAAATTTCGGTCCTGTGTACTGATATTGGAAGTGCACACGTTCCGGCTCTGAAAATATCCGTTAATTACTGTATGAAGGTAATCAAAATCCAAGTACTTTTGGTTTTAATTTATCGGCAGTGAAAACTTCAAAGTGGTAAAGAATAAAACGGGCACAGTCTTAACGAATAAAACAATTAAGTTTTAGTTTTTGTCGGAATATGCACATAAATTCCGGATCCGGCGACAGCTGCCGGAGTCGGATATTTAAGTGTTCGAATCCAGCGCTAGTATTTTTAATATTCAGTAACTAACTAGCCCAATCCAAAACTTTACAAATAGTGGAACAACATTATATTGATAATATGAATTAATTTATTGTCATTATTAAAATTAGCACGTGTTTGAAAACCTAGTTCAAACAGTTTCTCTATACTTTTTTCCAGGATGAATTACGCTGGGTAGAAGATAATATTCCAAGTTCTCTTGCTGATAAAGCGTTGCCAGCACTTGTGGACAGTGATGATGAAAGAGAACAGGCGAAGTATGAAATATCCAAAATGCAATGAACCTTTTGATTGGGTTAATTTTTGGTAAGAAAATGCCATACAATCGTATTCCGAGGGACGCTATGAGAAATAATAGTTCCATTGCATGGTATTTTTGCTTGTGATGTGGTTATAACGGTAAACACATATCGGTTGCTGTACACTTACTTTCACGCGTATGCTTGGGAACAGGTTTGCTAGTGCCTAAGCGTAAACCTTTGCCATAAATGTTGTGATAGTGTACGAGAACCTACATACCTTTAAATTATATTTTCGTAATTCAAGTCGATTGATTTAAGTTTTGGTTAGCAGGGCCAAATATTTTTGGAATAGAGCAGGAACTGATTTCTATGCCCGTATTCTCAAATGTGCAGGATTTGCAATTTAAAAACAAATGATTCATGAAGTTAGAAATTTAATTCATTTTTGCCATTGAGTTAACCTACATTTATATACATTTTCCGAATGGCAGACGGCACAGTTCGCTTGTTCGAAAACCTGTTAATAACCAGTGATGTTTGCTGAACATAGCTGAGAGTTCGGGTCCTAGTGTCTACAGTGTAATGGCAAAGCTCTAGTGCGCAAACTTTTTTGAATCCACAATCAGTGTAAAAAACAATGACTGTATCATGTAGTATTTAGGTTTTCTATATTTTTCGAGGCGAATATGTTATCCGTGTGTTAATCTTCCTTTGCATAGTTTGAGGATCAATTGATATATTAGTTGTGCATGTTACACCACAGCTTTCGGTTTATAGTCTTGAAATTGAGCCTAATTTGTACAAAATGTTTGCTGGTAATTGTTCATGTATTTAGCATTCCTTATCTGTTTTGAGTGGCCTTGTATATCTAACTAATTTCTCAGGTGTTAAATTGAGATTTTTAACGAAATTAAATTCTGTGATTAATCGAAACTAAAGTATACATGTACAATTATTTCCTATAGTGAATATTTACGCAGCTTTTGTTTATGGTTTGTGTATGTTAGAATATGTGAAGTGCAGGTTTCCTACAGGAAATAAGTTTTGCTGCAACAGGAACAGGAATTGGCAACTGGAATTGCTGCTAATTTAACACCAACTTTTGTGAAAGCACATCAGATGTTTCATCTAATAGCATATTAATAAAGTTACACTAATTGCAAAAAGGTCGTTTCGAAATAACTATTCTTCAAAGTCAAAATTTTCATTGTAAAATGATTATGAATAATTTGAAACGAAACCGTAAAAACTCCGATCAGGGTTGTTTTTCCCGGAAAAAATTATGACCGGAAAAAATGAATTTTTTCCTTTTTTTGCCGAAAAAATGGGAAAAAATTGTTCTTTATTTGAGTGATCGGTTATCCCACCCTAAGCCGGCGGTTGCCCAAATTGCTTGCATTTAAAAACTTTTAGCATATATCCCCTGATCATTCCAAGCCCAAATCTGATTTTTTGAAAAATTCGATTTTTAAGGCCACAAGTTCAACCCCTCGGGACCCAAATTTTTTTGGATAAGTTGGACAAATTATATATCACTGACTCGTTAGCCAGACGTCTGATTAGGAAACATTTAACAATATTCGTCTTAGTTCCGTAACATGTGCCAAATTGTATATAATTTGTATAATTTTTCGACAAAAAAATTTTGAGTCCAATGGAGAAATTTGGGACCTTAAAATTTGAATTTTTCAAAATTGAAGTTTTGGCGTGGAATAATCGGAGGCGGTCATCAGAACATCAGAAACTTATGAATGGAGCGAGCTAAAGAAGTCACCCTTGTTTTTTGTAAGTATATATTAAATCCCAACACATTTTGGGTTTTTTCTGACATCAAAGCCTCTCAACTGCTGTAATCGCGCGTGCAAAGCTAGGATGAATCTAGACGTATTCTTGTGTCAAATCATACAGTAAAAGTTCCATTTTGAGCGCCCTAACTTTGGTACCACTGTCGACGAAACCTGGTAAGTGAACCCAACAAGATTCATATGTAGTTTTACATTGAATCTCGTGGCAAAACTTCTATTCTGTAATTCATTTATATATTCATATAATGCATTTTTCGCTATTTTTGGGACATATGTGTCCTGGTGGACATACACACATGAAAATTAGTTATTTACCGTCTAAAAACGTTATTTTATATCATATTTAGTTGCAGCTTTTATTTAAGAATCGTTTAATATTCCAATTTTTTCCATTTTTTTCCACCACCCCCCTCGGAAAAAATGGGAAAAATGAAAAAACCCAATTTTTCGGTAATTTGTTTTCGACCAACAACCGTGACTACGATACTGAATATTTGAATGCAGGAACTGGTACAGAAGTGATCTTTTGCAGTAATTCCAGTGGAAACCTGGTGAAGCGGTATAAATTATGTATATATTGGGTGCAAATAATAATTATGCTAAATAATACATGTATCTTTATAGCTTTAAATGTGTAAGCGGCAAGAGGCGTCTCGCTTTTAGCTATAGGCAAAACGTTTATTTTAGTATCAATATATTCTTTTTTCAAAATTCGAAGCATTAGTAAGTTATCTTGCAGATATCGACAATCTGACATTGCATTTGTATTGTTGCATCGAACTTGGTATCGTCAACTTTCAGTACGAGCTGTGCTGCATCTAAGGTAAAGTTGCAAAATAAAAATTGCATAGAATGTGAAAGCAGACTTGAAGAATGTGAAATTCGGCAAAGTTTTAACAAGAAAATTTTACTTGTTTCTCTATGTATATTTGATCCTTTGAGAACCATATGGTTTAATGATATAAACCGTTTAGCCAATGTTACTTTAAAGGGTGTAACGGTAGATTAAGCGTGTTCATAAGCCAAAGCCTAAGCGTTGCAAAAACATGTTTTAAGCGTTGCAAAAACGAGTTCCTAAGCCTAAGCAAAAAAATGTAATTGAGCGAAGCGAAACTCCGAGCAAAGCGCGGAGTTTCGCGAAGCGTTTTATGTTTCGTACTTGGTGGTCGAAAGGTGGATGTCCGTCGGTCCTTCTGTCCGTCCGAAACGAATTTCAGGAACGGCGGAACCGATTTTGATAAACTTTTTTGTTTGAAAGCCAATTATCCTGAGGTGTCAACCTCTCATTAGGGTTTTGCAATTTTAAGCCGTTTTTAGCTACAGGCTAGTTTGTATAATTAATTAAGCCTAAATTAGGACTTTCCACAATGTTTCACTAATTATTACAGTTAGAAGCAAGCTAATTTTAGCATTAAAGGGTTTTTGGGTGCGAGGAATCTGCGTAGACTGGTTGCAAACCTCCAAAACCGATAATTGAGCAGTTAGCTAATAGATAATTTGCATATTAGCATAGTTTATAAGCTTAAATTAGGACTTTTTACAATATTTCACTAATTAAGGTTCAAAACAATATAATTTCAGCACTAAAGAGTTTTTAGGTGCGATGAATTTGAATAAATAGTTTACAAACATCCAAAACCGATAATTGAATAGTTGCTAATAGCTAATTAGCATATTAGCTTAATTGACAAGACAAAACTAGGACTTTTTAAATTATTTCAATAATTATTAGGGTTTACTGAAGGTTTTTGGGTGCGAAGAATCTGGATAAATTGTTGTTTACAAACCCGTAATTGAATAGTTAGCTAATAGCTAATTTGCATATTAGCTTAATTGCTTACGTGTGTTCAAGCTTCGCTCAATAAATGTAGTCCCACTACGACTGGTCTAGAATCTAAACTTACTCTTTTATAGACCCACCAGAACCCTGGACGTCCCTTAAAGTAACATGGGCCATTCGTATAATATAACATGGTTGCGATGTTACTGATAGAGTTGTGACCATAACAGTTTCTATTCGTAGTTGTGCGCTGTCTCGAAGATATAGATTTATCAGGAAACAAACGGCTTATAACAGTTATAGCTCAAAATCCAACCTGTTGTAAAGTGTCTAAAGTAAAATATTAATTACCTACTGCTTTCACAAGAGCGAATAGATGTTTGTTGCTTAACCAAAAATGGAGTGTAAAACAATTTTAAACTATCACAATGGATCGAGATTGCACTATAAGGGGTCCACGTAGTTTTTGCAGAACGCGTTAACATTTTTGGCTAGGAAACTGACCAAGGTACAACCGGAGGTCATATTTGTGATCCAAAGGTGAGCTGATGCCGAACCTACCTTTCTAAGTTGAATACTTATGTCGGTATGCCGCGTGTAGCTGGTTTCGTTTTTAAATTGGTGTTAAATATTTTAAAACCTGAGTGATTAAAAATAAACTGCTACAATTTTTTGGCGCAATTTTTTACGGTTGGCTCAGCCCACATTTGATTTTGATTGAAACTAAAAACCAATACCAAAGCGGTTAGTGGTTGGTTTAAAAGTTAGTTGATGTATTTGTACCAATGTGTCGATTAATCGGCACTTTCAGTGTGTATCGGGGTCGGCACTGCAAAAAAATGCCGATTCTTTGCAGATACTTTTTGCGGTTAACAGTCTCTTTGAATGCTATCAATTTCATTTTTGGACGCATATCAGTGTGGTCAGGAAAACTGTTATCTCTTGCGTTTATGCTTGAAAAAATTAATTGAAATGAACCATTTTTATAAAATTATAATCGATTATGATGGTTAGGGTTTAGTCTTAATATATGGTAGTATCCTATCTGTTTGTGTACTAAAGTTGGAATCGGCATCGGTTCAGCATCAGCAAAATTTTAAAATAAACGACATCGGCAAAATTTTGGTATCGGCCCATCTATATATATTTCTTTAATTTCAACCAATCTGGAACCGTTGCTAGGGTTGGAGCCACTGTGGCTATTGTAGTGATTGGTTGAAAGTAAATAGTGAACTAATAAATTTTAAACCAATCACTAAGTCGTTTGTTATTGAAGATATAGCAAAATTAGTGCTGTGGGTACGACGTATAAGATAATTCATTTTACGTACATGCAAACATTGTAAAAGATTCCATGGAAACATATGGCATTGAAGCATTTTCTCTTAATATCTGAGCCAGAGCAAGCACAATATTATTTTTGAAACAATATAGATTATTTAGATATTCTTCGACGTTGCTGTTTTATTCACCGAGCTCATCTTTAGTGGCGTCGAGGTGAACGTGGGGTTCACCAATAAATTCGGTCGACTGATCTTGGACTGCAATAGCTGACCAATCGATCAATGCTGGCATACAACACAAGTATCGGCCCTTGATAGTTGATTCTTGGCATATGTACGGAGCTCCAGGCGGGTCGCATGGATCATCTTGTATTCTGCTCAGGACAGACTTTGGCGAACATTCTTTAACTTCATTGGTCAAACTATCTATAAACGGCAACCATCCGAGTTGACAGTTGGGTTTAGCTGAACAGCATACAAATCGTTTGAGATTGTTACGCTGGTTACCATTTACCCTTGATTTTGTACATTGAAAATTTTCAGGGCAACGATAATTGTTAGCGGTGCAATCGTAAACTTCGCCCGGCTGCCCGTTTAGTGCCGTGTTGCGATAGGCAACGGATCCTTGCTCACAGTGTTGGAGATGGTGTTGTGGTGACGTCACATTTGTTGGTGGGACTGTTATAGGCGTAGATGATCCATCTTGGGATACGATATTTGGACTGTAAAGCATTTGTGAGCTTATAATTGTCTCAGACTCGCGGGAGGACTGCCGATAGGGTAAGATTTGAATTGGCGAAGTGTGATTGACGGCGATTTGTGCGTTCCACAACTCAGCGCAACAAATATGTTGAAGTGTAGTACTGCGTGAGGTGCATTCGTAGCCGTAAGGGCATGTATCGATAGGTTTAGGCTGACAATAGACAGCTCGGCCATCTGAAGAGTCTCGTAGAGTTTGCCTGTGATCCAAACAACGTAGCGATTCTGGCGCTTGCGGTTGGCAACAGATGTATTTGTCTGAATGATGTTTGATTGCTTGTTGACAAGTAGACCCTAGTGGACAGCTTGCGCTGTCTCCCGGTAGGCAATACGAACCAACAGCGCCAGCCTGGCCTAAACCGAACTGATTAAGTCGAGGTGAGCGTTTGAATGCTGCTTCGCATTGTGGTTCCGTTTCGCAACAAATGAATTCAGTGCCAGTTGCCGATAGGGAGCATTCGTAGTTTTCAGGGCAACTAGTGTGAGCGTTGGAGTTAGGGCATGGTTTGACTGCACCAGTCAAAGAATTTTTGAACGATAGCTGCCCGTTAGCACAAACGGCTCGGTCCAGTGTTGAAAAGGGAAGCTGCTTTGTTGAAATGGTTCGTTCCTGTGTTGTCCCTCTTCTGAATAATGACTCGTTGATGTCGATAGTAGGTTTTTCAGCTGGTCCACGTAGCTCTCGATGCTGCTCTTCGATTGATCTGAATCCAATTTGGTGATTTCGTTCCGCTGGCAATTGAGTTTCCCATTGAACTGAAACGTCGTTTCTTGTGGAAGTCAACGGATCCGGATTGTCGTCCGAACAGCAGATCATTTCGCCAATTTCCGACACCTGACGCTTTTGACGTTTCGATTTGAAAGGGAATTGTAATTTGTTTACTTCTATACTTGCTGCTTGGTTCAGGGTTACGCAACTGAAACCTCTGTCACAATCGTAGTCCCTGCGGCATGTTTCTACCCCAGTTCGATCGCGTTTAAGCTGTGGTACCTGTACTGACCCACAAGGATGTTGATGTTCGCCTAAAAATGCCTTGCGTGCCTTCAGCGTTTCGTCAACGTCTCTAATAAATTCTGCTGCGCCTTCGGCTGAGCCGGGTAGAAATTGGCCGTTTCCATCTTCGCTTTCAAAGTCTGATTTAGCTGGCTTTTGAGGTAAATCGTCGTTATCGCGAACGCTACCACAGCATAGGTATAAATTTGGTTGTGTGCTTTGCATGCAGTAGTAGCCAGCGGGACAAGGGTTGTAAGCGCCGACAGTACAGTATTGCGGAGACCCGGTAAGGCCTTGGTAGTATCCGGCTCCGTTGATACATTGAATTCCGCCGGTTGGAGGCCCTATTGTCCCGCCGCCGGCCGCGCAGCAGATGTAAGTTCCTGATCGCGTTGATTCAACACACGAATATCCTGAAATAGCATTAAGATAAATTTGCTGGCACTTGTTCCGGATAGAATTTCGCCGCTCACCAAACTGAAAATGTAGGTTTTTATGTGTTCTAGAAGGAGCGTTGATCTTAACGTCATTTTAACCATATAAGAAATCTTATTTTCTGTACATAGCACATACGTTGTTAAATTCAAGGTTCCAACGGAATTCCGATTCCGGCTAAAATTTAGATAAATTTTGGGTTCCAATTCCGACTGGTTGCTATTCCGATGAGGAAATTCCGATTTTTCGGAGTTGAGTTTTTAAGATGACTGAATTTTGATTTTGCCTGTTGTTTAGTTCATTTGCAAATCTGTCTTTTATTAGTAAGTATTTTCAGTTGTAACGTTGTTACTTGGACAGCATCTAGCAGAGCATATTATTCCGATGATTATCAAATGTGACTGCAATTGAAAACTTCAAGTTCTATCTTCAAATGAATAACAAAATGTAAACTTAAAATTCTATTTCACAGCGGCAAGAAAGGATGATAGCACCACACATTTTCAAATATACCTCGATATTTTAAGTTCAACAGTATCCTTGCTGCAATGGCATCGGCACTCAATAGAACTGGTTAATATTCAAAAATTCTGGATACTTGATTTACGGTTTCATAAGACTTCATATTTAAAACTTTAAAATGATATAAATGCTTAACTGTAATTAAAATGAAAGCCAAGCTGATTTAGTGCTCTGAGAATTGTAAGCCTCCATTAATATCATAAATTTTATACTGTTAGTAAATCGCTAATACAGTCAGCAATACAAAGAATTTTTACAGAAATTTGCGAACAATACAGTGAGGCATGATTCTGAGTCCGCTCTCGGCAAAATGTACTTCCGATTGGAACCATGTTAAATAGAAATATATTAAAGATATTAAATGAAACTTTTTTCTTTAACCCTTTGTAACATAAGTAGTTTATATTTCATCTGGGAGCTTCCTTAATGCTAGAGTTCGAAGCTCGAAGACTGGTGTGGGAGGCGTTTACTATCACCATTCAGCTACATTATACATTATTTCACTATACACACGTTGCGCTGAGTTGCTCAGACGCGTGTTTATTTCAATGTATGGTTAATGCTGGGCCAGTGTACAGTAAAATGCCGAGGCCTTTTTCTAAAACTTTCTTGCAATTCAGCGCTGAATTTGGTGCCAAAACACTTAGGCGGTTAAAGCCTCATTCGCTCGCCTTGGCAATTGACTTATGGTATCGTTTAATTTTATTGTCGTAGAGAGCAAAAACAGATAATACGTGTAAGTAAATTTGCTCTCTAGGATAAAAATGTTTCTACGATACCATGAGTCGGTTGTCAAGGCCACGCTGGAATCATTGCCGAAACATTTAGGGGGTTGGAGCCTCATTTGCTCGCTTTTATTGTGTTACAACGTGAAGAGGTATTTAGAAACCCCTTTAGAAAAATCCCAGCAATAGAGTTGGTTTGACCCCTGTAAGCCCCTTGGCTTTCAATGCCCTTGATTATCGGCTCATGATAGGACTCACCTTGGGGACAAATGTCCCCAACAACAGTTGTAACTCCAGTTGCAACGCACGTTTGAGGATCAGATCCAATCATATAAGGCTGCCAATTATAGGGACAGTGGAACGACGATGTTCCTGTATAGCAGCACGCATATGATCCGGGTATAGTTGCTAACTCACAGCTATATCCGGCAGGACAACTTGGTGTCTGTGGCGAACACTGAGCGTTTGTGTAGGCGGATCTGCCGGACTTACACTGCCCACTTGAGGTAGTTGTGGTCAAACAACAAACGTAACGTCCCGGAACTGTCGATTGAGCGCATGTATATCCGGTAGGGCATTGACCAGAGCCAACAATACAGTAGTAGGGCTGTTGTTGCGGGGACCAAGCCGGTTGCCCATTTAAGCATTGCGGAAGCGTGACTGTGGTGCCAGATCCGCAACAGACGTAGCGTTGTAGTGCTGGTGATATTTGGCAAGTATATCCGGTAGCCATAGCTCCACCGCAAGGTTGTCCTGGTCCGTTACAGTATACGGTTCCGGAACCACCTACTGTGAGTGGAATTTGACCTGGGGGACATATAGCGCCGATACCTCCCCCTGGACAGCAAAGCAGACGAAGGGCGTTTGTCGCACTCCGCTGGCAAATATAGCCGGGTACTCCGCAGCTTGTTCCAGCTTGGGCACAGTATGTTGGTATACCTCCCCTAGTTAACGGCTGTTGCCCCCCAATACATAAGTCTTGTGTGGTAATAATTGAACTGCGACAGCAAATATAATAACCTGGTTGATTTATCGCTTGAGTACATTGTCCGGGAGGGGTACACGCGTTCTGATAGCCCATTATACATGGCCGGGGGGACCCGTTTATTGTTTCTGGGATCAGTCCCCCTGGACATTGGCTGAAACTGCCAATAGATGAACAGCACGCATAGCGCCCTGGGACGTTGAGTAGTTGTTGACATGCGTAACCAGAGCGGCAACCTGGCTGTCCTGGGCCGGAACAGTACCAGGTTTGACCGTTTAAAATATCTGGAGTCTTAAACACTACTTATAAGTCCAAGTAACTACTCATGTGTGAGCATAAGTGTAACAATTACAGTTGATTAATTTCAAAAATGGTTGTAAATTCTAAGAAAGTTTAGTCTTTGTAAATTTCAGTGAGTAGAATTTAACTTAGAATGAGTTGAATTCACTCTGAACTCTGAGATCTGAATTAGGTCGTTAAGAACTCTCTGATCTGATTGAACTCATTCTGAGTTAATCAATTCACCCGGAATTAAATCAGCTCAGAATGAGTTAGTTAATGTTTACTGTAATTAAGTCAGAAATAACCAGATATAACTAAATTCCCTTTCTGAGTTGATTAATCTAACTCATTGAAATTTACAGTGTACAGAGAACATTTATGGCATAAGAGGAAGGTGGCGGATATTAATTAGAGATTTTCGATTCAAAAAGTAAGTAAAACAGCGGGGGTTGTCCGTCGTGAGACAAAATAAATATTATTCCACGTGTTATTCGAGTGATTAGGGAATCTTATGGAGATCGCTCGAAATTTAGTATTTACAGAGAATAACAAGTAAAAGTAAATATCCTTCTAGTAAGCAATTTTAAACTTGCATTGTGGTATGAATTTGATTTAACAAACTATTTGGCCAAATGTTCTCACAGTAGGAATCGTGTCAACACTTAAACCGGTATTTTAAACACTTTTTTGCGATTTCGAGTACATTTAGAACAGTTTTTTGTAAACGAAGAAAGTCTTAAAGTAATTTCTAGTGGGTAAAGACATTATTTTGTATCATAACACCTTTTTGCACTTGTCAAAACGCTTTTAGCAACAGTGTAAACGATTTTCTCGAAACCGAAAAACGTTTTACATTTTAAAACGAGTTCGAATCGGATATTTAAATGACCAACCTGGTAATTTGAACACCGTTCGTTTCCAATGGTGGTTCCGCTCGCGCAACATATATATTGTCCCGGATACTGGTATGGCGGCTGTGCAGGTTGACAAGTATACGTAGGTGCACTACATTGATTCACTAGAACGTTTGCAGTACAATACCGGACACTTGCGCCAATGATTTCCGGCGCTCCGTTTCCGGGACATCTTGGTTGTGTCGAACCAACCTTGCAGCAGACTTTTTCACCAGTGAATGTGCCTATTGCGGCGTAGCATTGTGATCTTTGAAACCAAAATACTTTTTATCAGACTGGTTTCGCTGATAGCCAAGGTAGCGATTGCTATGGGTTTGTTATAGGACTTGTTACTGTGTAAACTAACTAAACATTACCATGCATGAGAGTTTAACCTAAGGTGTACCAGTTTTCCATCTCTATACACAGGCAGTG